>JAIPRL010011574.1:0-13319 GCA_025469235.1 Pemphigus obesinymphae
AAAGCAGTCAAATATTACAAACTATTTTTCTTAATTTATAAAAAAAAGTAATATGTATCTAATATGTTTATTTTTAATTTTTTAACACATATGTATTATACACAATACATATTTAATTTAAGTTGTACGAAATATTTACCTAAAATATAATTTTTTAACACATTTGTACATTCTTGAAACATTTCTTGATTTTTTTTTCTACCTCCCTAAAACGGAAAACTCTTTATAACGGAAAAAATATTGGTCCCAAGCGATTCCGTTATAGAAAGGTTTTACTGTATATAGTTACTGTTTAAAATCTGAAAGGCGACAAAAATGTTAAAACAACATTTTAGTATAATATTATTTGACCGGCAAGAAGATTTCATTATAGGTATACTATAATAACACCAATTAGATAATATTTTTTTATATAAAATTATATTAATAACATCATAATATTATCAATTTGAAAAAAAATCTATCTGCGTTTAGGACCTGCAGGCACATCACACACGAACCACTATTATATTGACCACCACACTTACTTGACAATTTTTGTACCCGACCGAGCGATATAAACCTAATCGGAATTATGGGCACATAAATCCTCGCTGAGCATTCAGTTAGAACGGGTTTGGACCGGTGACAACGTGTGTTGTAGGTACACTCCGGTATGTAACATACTAAAATTAAATTTTTTTGGGGAGTCCGAAACCGAATTTTGGATTTTTCATCGAGGGGAAGTGGACCTAGCTCCCCACGGTTTGGGCTACCGGTCTTTTTTTGCTTAAAGCCTCTTTCCATGAGTGTCCATTTTGGGGCCAGGAGAGGGACATGTCACATGTTTCCTAGGGAATACTCAAAAAAAGTTATTCTTAGTATGATATGTTGTATACCGAAGAGTATAACACAATTTGATGCCAGTCTGAGTCCGATCTGGCTGTTATTGATATCACAGTGACGCGTTTAAAAATGTTTTTCTCCTTCACCGTATTATGTTAAACATATTATTATTATTATTATTATTATTAATTAACCAATTGTTATAATATTTTCAAAATAATATTATTAACTAAACGTAAATTTAACGATATTGAAACATAATAATATAATATAACATAATAATATGCTATGTTATAAATTATAGTTATACGCAATATTGTATCATTTTTTAAGTAATTTTATTGTAATTATAAAATAAAATTATAATAATAATAGTAAGGCTGGGCATTAACGAGTTAAAAGTTAAAAAATTAAGTTAATTTTAATTAAGTTACTTAACGCGTTACATTTTTTACAGATTAACTTTTAACTTAATAAGTTACTTTTTTATTAAAATTAACGTGTTAACTTCAAGTTAACTTTATACAAAAGTATCTATAAATTAAGTTAAATTTTGCCCGAAGAACAATGCAAATTTTTGAATGAGGATTTTACTTTTTGGTACCTATACTCAATTTTAGTAGGTACCTACTAATTGTACTAATTGGAAAATTAGAAAAAGTGGTACACACACGCTTCAATAAATAAGCGTTCCCTCAAACCATGTAACTCGAATACTGTAAAAAATAATTAGTAAGAGTGTTCTCAAAATATTAAAAAATAGTAGAGAAGTTCCGTTCCCCTGCTCACCCCCCCCTCTTCCATTCGAGCTTTCATAATGCCTACATTTTATCTAAATATCTCAATTTGAAATAAAATAGGCCGGTGTTGCTAAAAAAAAATGAAAAAAAGATGATCAACTCACCGAACTTACGTTGACACATTTTGCACAAACAGTTCTATGACTTTCAGAAGGTTGATTACCAAAAATCGACAATTTTCTAAACTCTTATAATTGGCATTCTAATATTAATGTATACTAAATACATTAATTTAAATAAATAATAATCCAATAAACTGATGTAGGTATATAGTATAGTGCTTTTTACGATGCACTTATCACTACTGTGTAATACTACATATAGGTAGTATATCATGAAAAAAATTTTTCAAAATAAAAATAAAATATCGTATACGATATATAAGTTCTCGTTATTTTGGAAAACGACCCAATATTTTTCCGATTGAAGTACACTTTGTCGACAGTTGGACAGGGCAATTGTTCTTTTTTTCGTATAGGTACCTATTATATATATATTATACATTTATAGGTAGGTACACATATATAATATACCTATATAGTAAAACAGCTGTTGTATATTTACTTATAGTTATTACTTTCAATGGGCATATATAAGCTCCAATTGTGGAGTCGAAGAATGTGCTCTTTCAACGTGTAAGTTTTTTTTTTTTTTTTTTTCGGGTTTAAAGGAAAATATAAAACGGCGAGTGCAAAATATTCAATATGTGTCATTTCGCTTGTCCTCGCAGCCTCTGCCGCGATCGGTGTGAATGACGTTATCTCGATTTTACATCTCGCATCGGCACGACGTCCAGAACTCGCGCAGCTATACACGTATAATATGCGTGTACATATATATATATATTATATTAAAGTGTCCATTGAACAAAGGCAAGGCGACAAAAACCCGCGGAATAGGTGACGGGAAACGTCTTTCTTTATATTGTGTATACCTCCTATCTATATTATTTACATTAAACATATTATATTATATATTATGTATACACAGAACCAAAATATATATTTGTGATTTCGATAAAAATATAGATTAATTTGATAGTATGGTTGTCAATATGCGTCCCCAATAAAATGTTTATTGATTTAGAAATAAAATATTTGTTCATTTAACAGTAAAATAACGAAACGTATTATTGATTTAACGATATCTTTTATCAATGTCTTGGGTAAAATTGTCAAATTGAATACAAATTTATTTCAATTAACAAATATTTTATTAATTCAATTATAAATATGTTGTGTTCATTTCTATCTTTCTTCTTCGTAGAACAAACGCCCATTTGTCAATAAAAATAGTCAATTTAAACAGAATATTTTTTCAATTTAATAACATATTTTATTATATTAATAAAATCTGTATTAATTTTACAAATTATTATTTTTATTAAATTATAACATATATATTTTGTGAAATTTACAAAATGAATTTGTTATTGTAAACATATTTCTTATTGATTTAACAATAATATATAGGTACATTAAAATAATAAAAATTGTATTATTTCAGTAAATATTCGTTCGTTAAAGTTTGATTATTGCATATTGTTAATTGTACCAATGATATTTGGTTCAGTGTAGAGAGAGTATTTTACGCAGTTTTTCACTATAATATACCGCGTTCGGAAATTTACAGAAGACCGCCGTCCAGAATATAATACGTTCTTTGATATAAACACGTGACGCCGTCGTCGATGAAGAAAGAAATGAAATACCGTGCGATGATAAAGTAGGAAGAAAAAAAAAATTCATACACGACCGTTCTGTAGGTGAATAAATTGTACTGTTAGGGGGCGTTCAAGTATTACGTCGGCACATTTTTGGCCTTTTTACACCCCCTCCTCTCCCTTGTCAGCAAATTTCCGACCCGCCTACTTTATTACGTCAGCATATATCCGACGACACCCTCTCTGTTAAAAATAAAAATAAAAAATTTCCAAATTTTATATGAATTAATTAAAAATAAATGAAAAACTTTGTTACATATTTTGAGTTTTATTTTACATATTTTGATTTTTTTTTTCATTACTACCTACTAACGTCAGCATGGTTATAACCCCCCTCATCCCCGTTGTCAGCAAGTGCAAGCATAAGACAGATTCCCCTTCCTCATAGGCACTTACGTAATACTTGAACGCCTCCTTAGGTACTATCAATGATATTACAAGATGCGGAAAAAAGATATCCCGAAATTTGCACGTCAATAAGAAAAATAAATCATACAAGTTATCAAAAAATCATGTTTACATGACCAATGCACACGTAATATACGGTTTTGTATTCAGTGGATTTTCAAAATTAAAACATATACTAGTTAGTATAGTTACCTTTCAAGGTCCAAATATATAGACGAATAAGACTTATTATTCGAATTGTCTCCCGACCGTATACGAGTTCCTTCCCGGATAAATCCTAAATTTTATCGTAACCATTAAATACACGTACGTCGTACGCGTGGTTTTTAAAGGGTTCTGCAGTGGCGTAGCTAGGAATTTCGTATGGGGAAGGCTAAGATCACATATTACCTATGTAGATAATAAAAAATGTACTAAAATCTTAAAAGTGTCAAAAAGTATATTGGTTTAATGTTATACAACACAAAATATAATAATAATTAGGAAATAATATTAAAAGAAAATCATATATATATATATAATATATATATACGAGTACCTTACCTATATTATAAAAATAATAATATTTTATATATTATATAATATAAAATGAATATATATTATGAAAAATATTTAAAAAAAATAATATGCCTAGAGTATTCGTAAAATGTTTATAAAGGTATCAACTAGTTTCGACTATAAGTATCATCGGGCTACAACCTGATGCTATTAAGAGGACACCACACATGCATTATTTTATCGTAAAAAACTGTTATGCGAAAAAAAATTGTTCTTGAGTTGTAATTATAATTAAGAAACAAAATTTTGACACAATATTATAACATTGACATAATATTCTAACAGTTTTTTTTTTTTTTTAATATCGTGATTACACAAACAATAAAAAGTTGTACTAACACAGATTTATTTTAAAATTACTTTTAAAATGTACTTAAATATTTTTAAATTATAAGATTTTTATTCTTCTTAAAATGTCATACAAATTTCCTATACAGAACTCCTTAAAAATCGGATGTGAAACGTCTTCTTGGTAGATAATGATGTATCAGGTTAACCTGATGATGACTTATTAAAGACGAAACTCTTTTTGCCTTTATAAACATTTTATGAATATTCTAGGTATATTTTCTTTTTATATATATTTATTATAATATATATTAATTGTTATTATATATATATATATAATAAAGTATTGTTATTTTTATAATATATATTTTATTTTAACTATTAGGATCCCCAAACTGCTATAACTGCAGTCTTTTAGGAGTATTTTGATCAAACATTTGAACAACGTCATCTTCTTTAAACTTTTCTTTTTATTGCATTACAAATGATTGTGTTCATACATTTTTTTCTTTTATCATCCATTTTTTAATAATTGTAATTAACAAAATTACAACTACAGAATATAACAAAACTACAACTATAACTGAATAACTGCAATCAAATTAACGCATAAATAGCTAAAAAAAAAAAAAAACACGGCATTGGCCCATGGGGGGGCTATAGCCCCCTTAGCCCTCCTCCTGGCTACGCCCTTGGGGTTCTGTATAGGCAATTTTAAAGAAATATTTATTAAAAATTAAAGCCTTTAACAATCTAAAACATTTAAATATATTTTTAAAATAATTTTATAGTAGTTTTGTATCAATACCAATTTTTATTGTCGTGTATTCACAATATTTGTGTAAAAATTACATATTTGCGCATTTTTCATTTTTATCAACTTGAGAATATCGTAGAAAGATGAAATAAAAATTAAACTATAAAGAACAAAATCACCTAACGCCTTAAATAGCTGATTTTTGATATATGCATTTTTACATGTTTTATGAGTTATTCAAAATCATTTTTTTTTTTTAATAACTATAAATATCTTGAAAAAATGGATATATTGTAGGGCACTAGATAATATTATTAGCTATAATGTTTTTTCATTTAGTATTTCTAACATTTTTGAAAGTTGATAAAAATGAAAAATTTTAATACAAACTTTTCATCAAAAATGTATAGAGGTACGACGACGTACCTACTCTTAATCATATAAAGTCTTGACAGTTAACAGACAACAAATAAGCAATTCTTTAAAAATAAACTACGTATCACTGAAGTCTGAATATTTTTTATGCGAAAATCTTTTAAAATCATTACATATTAGGTACATTTTGATCAAAATTTATTAAGAAATACTAATTATTTTACCGGAGACAAAAATTGTGTGGACATTATTGAAAGACAACTTGTATGCTTTCTTCAAAATTATATCAGAATTATGTCCTTCGTAATTAATATTGCACAATTGCATGCATGGTCCTGATATTCTTTATTATTTTTTCAGTTTCGTGATAATTTCGGGCAGTAACACTATATGAATGACTAGACGAATAGTACCTAAGCCAGAGAACTTCCAGATTTGTAAGTATTTAATGAAGAACTCTATTTTGAAGTATCCTTAAATGAGACAAACATACACAACATATACCTGCGGTAGATATAGGTTATGAATTGTCATTGCTTCAGGGAATCTTAAAAAAAGGCCAATGAAATAAAAAACAAATTGAATTTTCTGAAATACCAATTAACAAAATTATTATAAATAAATTTGGATTTTATATAGGTGTTTATACTTAGTCTATACTAGGTATTTTTATTATATTTGTTGTCAATACTTCTCATATAATATATTATATGATAAATAAATTCATACTATATAATTATAACTGTGATTATTGAAAATGATTTATTTATTTATTATTCATTACCTACGAGTACCTATATATAATATACTATATGAGAAATTGACAACAAATATAATAAAAAAATACTTATATATAGTTACCATTATTTTATTACAATATTATATAGGTAACAAATCCAAATTTTATAGTAATTTTATTAATTTGTACCTATACTTGTTTCAGAAAATATTATTTGTCTTTTATTTATTTTTGGCTTGTTTTTTCGTGACTTTTCCCAATACCTATTACCGCTTCAGGACACGCCCGCACTGAACCAAATATCAATGGTAGAATTAACAACATGCAATAATCAAATTTTAACAAACGAATATTTGTTGAAATAACACAATTTTTATTATATTAATGTATATATTGTTAAATTAATAAAAAATGTGTTTGTTCTACGAAGAAAAAGAAGAAGAAAGAAAGAAACACAAAATATTTGTTAAGTCAAACAAATTTGTGAGTCGATAAGACAATTTTACCCTGCAAGACATTAATAAAAGATATACGTATTGTTAAATCAATAATACGTTTTGTTATTTTACCGTTAGATTAATAAATATTTTATTTCTAAATCGACAAACATTTTATTGGACGTATAATATTAACAACCATATATATTATATATTATTAAATTAATCTATATTTTTATTTAAATCACAGATATATTTCGTTCAGTATGAAAATGTCTATTAAGCATTCGAATAATGTCACTTTTGATGTAATTCTGAAATTGTGTTGGAAAAAATTTTTTTTTTATTTACACTTCACGATACCTATGTAAAAACATATTTTAGGTACACACTGAATCAAATATTATTGGTAGCATTAACAATATGCGCAATAACGAAATTTTAACAATCGAGTATTTGTTGAAATAATAACATTTTTATTATTTTAACGTATACCTATTGTTAAATTAATAAAACAAAATGTGTTTACAATAAAATATCCATTTTGTAAATTTCACAAAATATACATACGAGTTATAATTTAATAAAAATAATTTGTATAATCAATACAGGATTTTATTAATACAATAAAATATGTTATTAAATTGAAAAAATATTCCGTTTAAATTGACTATTTTGATTAACAAATGGGCGTTTGTTCTACGAAGAAGGAAGAAAGAAAGAAAGAAAGAAACACAAAATATTTGTTAATTCAAATAGACTACATTGTGATTCGATTGGACAATTTTACCCGGCAAGACATATCGATAAAAGATACCAGCTATACCGTTAAATCAATAATACGTTTTGTTATTTTCCCCGTTATATAGATTAACAAATATTTTATTTCTACAATATCAACAACCATATTATACATATATTTTTAAATTAATCTATATTTTTTTTATTGAAATCACGGATATATTTGGTTCAGTGCGTATATATCTTATATATTATTATGATTATACACTTTCTTAACGGCCTGCAAATTCCGGGTGATCTTTTTACCGCACGTCCTATATACACGTGTGTATATATATATCATATATATTATATACCTATATGCGTAGGTATGCGCGTATATTTACAATAGATATACAGGTAAAATGCGGATGAAAAAATTAATAATAATTGACCTTGATGGCACGTATATAAAGATGATCCGGTCGACGGGACGACTATATATATATATATATATATATATATACCTATACTATATATATTTTACATTATATACTCGTATATACAATATATATATATATATATATATATAAGTTCCGGAGGGAAAAAAAAAAATACTTTCGACAATACGAAATACACGTGTAGCCGCCAATAAACGTATATACATCATATTATAAGATAATACCGTCGAGTATATATATATAGATACATTATATATACCTATATATAGGTATGTATATATATATATACCTATATATAGGTATATATATATATATATAGGTATGTATATATATATATATATATATATATATATATATATACCTGAAAAAAGCAGGTGAACGAGGCAAAAAGGAATAGAAGAGACGCGGTGTATATATATATGTATATTATAGGTTGTGGTGGACCGCCCAAGTAAATGAATGGATCGGCATTTCCGGCCGTTTCATTCACCGTTTCTCTGGAGCCGTGTGTGCCCGCGATGTCCCCGCGAGATACCTATATATATATACCCTTCACAGATTTTCGTTTTGAAACAGGTTCCGATTTCACGCGTATGTGTGTGTGTGTGTTTGTGTACGTATTGTGTGTGCTCACGAATGTACGTGTGTATTATCATTACACACACATTGTATAGGTACCGCGGTGAAAGACGTATACGTGGAAAAGAAAAGGAAAAATCGACCGTTAATCGCACACATACGCAATATACCTACATGTGTATATATAATATGTATTTCGTTATCAAACCGTCGTTATATAAGCCGGTATAACGCAAGAGTGGAACACGCCCATCGGCATCCGATCTAAGACGTTCGAATGACATATATGTCATCGTCGAGATGCGTTTTTTAACGGACTCCCGAAATATATAGGTTAGGTTAACCTAACCTATATATGATACGCGGATACGACGTAAATATTATAATAGATCACGTGCGTACTGCAGCATGTTGTACTGCACATATATATTACGTTCACTTTTATTAATATTAATATTATTGACATTAACATAACATTAATATTCCGACATTTGCGATGTATCGCATATACATTGTACAGTATACAGGTACCTACGTAACGTATGTAACAGCGGCGGCCCGAAATTCTAATAATGCCCTTTTTTTTTAACGGCCTACCACTATATATATATATATATATATATATATAGTTAATATAACATAATGTATATAATAATTCAAGGCTGGGCAAGTTGACGATATTTTTTAACTCGTTAAGTTAAGTTAATTGAAAATAATATAAGCTAAGTTAAGTTAAGAGTTACTATCGTATATTTTTTTATTAACTTTGGAAGAAAAAAAGTAAGTTGACTTAGTTAAAAGTTAACATTTCCTAATTAGGAAAAAAAGTCGATATAGGTACCTATTATACATCGTAAAAAGGTAAAAAAGGATGGTTATTCTTTACGCTCAAAAAAACTACTCGGGACTTCTTCTGCCTGAAAAAGTGTATACATGTAAAAATAAAAATACAACACGTAATTTTAAAACCCGCATGCATAAATAAGAAATCAGAAAATAACTATTCTAACCGCTAAGATACCTACATTATTGATTGATTCACACTAATATAATGTAAAATAAGCAGTACCTACTACTTCAATCAATATATTTTCTATACTGGATGGACATAAATACCAGCCATGTAGTTAAAAATACCGGGCTCAGCCCAATATTCGTGAACGGCCAACGTCGTGGCCTGTGCGTTACATCGATTCTTAACGATTACGTACATGATGTTCTAGGTACCTACTAAAATTGCGTATATAGGTACCAAAAAGTAAAATCCCATTCAAAAATTTGCATTGTTCTTCGGGCAAAATTTAACTTCATTTAGATACTTTTGTATAAAGTTAACTTGAAGTTAACACGGTAATTTTAATAAAAAAGTAACTCATTAAGTTAAAAGTTAATCTGAAAAAAAAAGTAACGCATTAAGTAACTTAATTAAAGTTAACTTAACTTTTTAACTTAATTTTAACTTTTAACTCGTTAATGCCCAGCCTTGTATAATATTATATATGCGTTATAATCAGTGCAAGAAATTTGTGTGTGGGGGGAGGGGTGCCAGTGGTGCAACTTAAGTTCAAATCTTGGGGGTGCTACTATTATGAATCGCTTACAATGTCGTTGGGGTTAGGTCCGCCCCCACACCCCCAAACCAACATTACATATTGCCAATATTTATAGATTATAAGATCATTATATTTACATAATACCAAAAAATTGTAACTTATTTCATTACTTATAATATTTTCTTATGTTTTTTTTTTTTTAAATTTAAAGAGTCAAACATAATTTCCTATCGGTATTAGCAGCAAATGTGTTCAAGATTTCGTCTGAAACAATGTCATTAGCTAAGTCTCTCTCAATATTTATTATACTTAAATTAGTAAAGCGCTGCTGTAACATGCTGAAAAAAAAAATAACCAATAGTTAAATCTTAAAAAATAAAATTACATTGGTAAAATTATAGCTGATATTTGAAATTAGAATGACATGGAACTTGAGGGTGCTTAAAATAAAATTGGGGGTGCTTCAGCACCCCCGTAGTTGCGCCACTGAGGGGTGCGCATGGAGGACCGAGCTCCTATATATTATTTTACAGTGTTTGGAACGTTCACTAAAAAATCGAACGCATTCGCGTTCATTGGTTTCCTAAAGAACGCCTTCATTTTTTTTTTTTTTGTGTATTAAATGATTGCAACTTAATACCATCTACTTCGGTATGGTATACAAAACAACCATTTTTTTTTAAAGCATGCGCTTTAACGTTTTAATTTCAAAAGTGCTTGAAAAAATGTACGGTCGGACTTAGTTGTGAAGTCTATAAGTTGTTTTGATTTTGTAAAACGACGTATTTTACGTTATGTTTTCATGTGAAAAGTTATAGTTTTAATAGTTTGTTTATGTGATTACGTACTATCAATATTTTTACTGATAATTTTATAGTATCTATTCTGTGGGTATTTATATCAGTATTTTTTTTATTTTATCGGGATATATTTTCGAATTAAACCGTCCGAGTGACCCGGCCCTTATAGGTGCGACTCAAACAAGTACACTTTAACCATATTTTAATTCGTTTGTTACTTACCTGCGCGACATGATGTTTCACAAAAAACCGGGGGGGATATTTAAATATACGAAAACGCAAAGGAAAATGTGTCGTAATCAAACTAACTTCAAAACTAAGCCTGCACAAAATAACGCGTGCTCCAAAATGACAAATATTATAATCAAAAAAACAGCGTTTTGCGGCTATACCTTACCGCAACTTCTTACTATGTGTGTAATACAGTACTATAGTAGTATATATTATGTATAGAACGATAATTCCATTGTACATCGTACTCTGTACACATGTTTAAAATTAAATTACTCTCATAGCGTAGAATACAAGTAGGTACGTACAGCCATACGGCCATACCTAATCTCATTTATAATACTTATTGCACGTCTATATTTAAATGACTGTCACATGAAAATTGAAATACGCTCAGTTTAATTTTTAATTTATAATTTATTATTATTATCATAGATTAAATATATTTAATTAATGATAATCGTGTCCAATGAATGATAAAAATTTTAAATAATAAAAATTTTGTACAATATCAAATGTAAAATGAACGAAGTAAAATCGTTCACGAATGCGTTCCTATAATGCCTTTTAAATGAACGCGTTCATAGGTCGTTCAAAATAATTGAACGCGTTCTTTCCAAACACTGCTGTTTCATAATGTTATGATGAGAGCACATCCTATTATTAATGATTTTTTACAGTACACGACTTAGCCCGGGAGTGCCCCTCTCCTATATCTTTCCGATTCGAGCACTGGTCATATAAGCAATCATATGAGAAGAGTAAGAATTGCGCATTACTTGCAGATAACTGCAGCATTAATTGCAGTAGTCTATATATATACTGCAGTAGCGTATTTAACATTTTGATTTTTTTTTTTTTTTTAAGCGGAAATTCTACATGGTTATCGTATTTATTTTTATTTTTATAAGTGTATCGAATGTTTTAATATTAATACATTTTTTACATTTAGGCATATATACGTCATACTCAATCTGTATAGGTACATCATAATCATATTATAAACATTTAAATATATACTATATATAGTTGTAATGATGAAAAAAAAAATGCATTTACAATTGGATTTTGTTCGAATTCATATTTCATAATATATTTAGTACCTATATAATTCCTATATTAATTAATTAGTAATTACTGACCTAAATAAATATTTATCTGGGCATTATGAAGTATACAATCAATAAATAACTTTCGACCTATAATCAGTTACCGTTAAATGTTTTTAACGTTTAGAGCTTTTATATTCTTTTGGATAACAGACATAAATGTATACTATTGTACTAATTTGCGTAGTATCTTTATTTGACCACGAACATAAAAATGACAATTGAAATTCTAGGAGATTTAATTTTGGTAAAATTTAATGGAATTTAAGTTATCCACTAATACTAAAATTCTAAAAATGTTTTAACTTTACTTTCTCATCGTATATATGGTATTATAATATTTTATTATGAACTTTGACATTTAAAACTGTAGAGTGTACGCATCTACTTCATTTTAGAATTTTATCATGAATAAAAAATTTTAATTTGATTTTCCCGAAAATTACATAATATCAAATATCAACCTCTACCGCAGTGGCGGATTTGAAAGGGGAGCGACGCATCGATCGCACCTCCTTGGAGTATTTTTTTCATCGTTATTTGAGTAGTATAAAATTTATTTTGAATATGAATTAGACTTTTGTTTCTCAAATTATCCCTATTCGTCCACCTCCCTTAAATTAGCTTCCGCCCCTGACCTCTACCACAGCGCCGTACTACAGACATATTACCTTTATATAATATATAGATGTAACGGGTATATACTTTTAAGTTTTAATACACGATTTTGTTTGGGAATCGATTTATTAATTTTTCCATAATTTAATATTTTCCTTTGCTTTAAGCAGTGGTGGATTTGGGGAGGGACGCAGGGGGATGGAGCTACTCTTCATTTTTTTCACATTTAACAGCGCACCCCTTAATTTATTTATCAGGGAACGCAAGGGACGCAGTGTTTGTTTCAATTTTTATTTAACATTTTTAAAAATTATAATTTTTTTTTTGGAAAAATCGTG
>JAIPRL010011575.1:0-13316 GCA_025469235.1 Pemphigus obesinymphae
CTATGTCTAGACGATTTTTTTCATCAGTCCATACACAATTCATTTGAGAAAAAACTAAAATTATTTTATAAAATAATGATGTATTATACTTTTACGGGACATACGGGACAAGAATTTCATAATACGGAACATTTTTACGATATTTCATATGTTACGGGGACACTGGGACACTGTCGTGAATTACGGGACGTTCCCGTATAATACGGGACGTATGGCATCCCTACAATAGGCAATACTGACTATTATATACTTTATCTATACCTACCCATTTTAAAATACCTAATAAAAGCTAAATGGTCATTTATGTTAAAAATATTTATAAATATTACTTTATGTTTAATGCTTATTAGTTATTATATTGGTTTAGGAATGAGCATGAGCTAATATTAAATAATGGCTAATGTAAGAAATATCATTTTACCAATATCTTGTTTTTTTTTCTTTTTCGATAATTCTAATCTCTCACCAGTTGAAATATTTTTAAACATTTGTTTAGGATTGACTTTTATGGTTTGTAAATTATTAATTACTAAGTTATTTGTTTTTAAAATAATTTATATTATTTTGCTTAACTTCAATAAAAGCAACTAACTAAAAAATACATAGCTTCTAGCATATTATATTATATTATATTAGCAAATTTGGCTTCTAATAACATTTGTATTTGCTTAATGCGTAGTGCTTATTTATGCCATTATGCTTTCCAGAATGAAATTAGTGGTGTTGAGAGTGCTTTGCAAAATAATGATAAGTTGGAATCCAATAATAATACTGTTAGTAGTAGTGCTAATGAATTATGGTATAAAGTTAATAAATTGCAAATTGATTGGCTTTTAATGCATTTTAATTTTCTAAAAAAAGAAACAAGAAAGACAGGAAACCGGAATAGACCGTACATAGTATGTGTAATTTGTAAAGAATTTGAATCTGATGTTTCAAAATATTTAAAAAAATGGAATTATTCCAATATCTGGAGGTATTCAAATTGAGTGTACACAAAAACTGAAGAGAGTAATTGATCATTTAGACTCCAAAGCACATATTGCTGCCTTAGACTTAAAGAAAGCTAAAGAAGCGTGGGTTACACAAAGTGAAAGTCATCCATGGGTTAAAGTGTTGAAAAACCACCAATGTCAAGTTGTTAATCATTTATTGCATTTATGTATAGATGTATATAATGATAGTTTGCTAGAAACCCCAAGTGCCAGGACATGGCCAGCTCGATCTTTGGCAAATATGATGGCTTCCTCAATTCAAGCAAAGTTAAAAGAAAATTGGGATGCTCCATTAGACAGTTTTAATCCATCTCCTTCAGATTTGCATTATAGAGATCCAGTAATTTATGCTGAAATGCTACAAATAATTGGTACGCTAGAGAGGAAAAAATTATCCAAAAACATGTCAAGTGCTATATGTTATGCTATTCAGATTGATGGTAGTGCTGATTGTACTAATAAAGATAATAAATTTGTTACCGCAAGATACAAAAGACAGTCCAACAGAAATTGTTACAATATTCTTAGGTGTTGTATCACCCGATGATTGTGGAGCAGAAGGTCTGTTAACTGCTACAACGCGTATTTTAGGCCAATCTAGTATTTCTACTGATAACTTGGTTGGGGTAACTACTGATGGGGAAGCTGCTAATATAGAGAAAAAGTCTGGTTTATGGAAAATTTTACAAGATCATATAGGATATAAGTTATTAACAGTTTGGTGTACTTGTCATCGCTCAGATTTGGCTATAGAAGCAGTGATTTCAAGTGTACCAGAAATGAAAATATGGCTAATGAATTTAACAAACATACCTTCATATTTTCACCGTGCGTCTTTAAAAACTAAACTTTTAATGCAAAAATTTGGAGAATCAAAGAAGTTTGTTTCATTTCCAAAACATTTTGAAGTTCGATTTGCTGAGCATAATAGGAACATAATTGTGTCAATTTTAAATAATCTTCCAGAATGCAAATTATTCTGGGATGACATTATATCCGATGAAAATAAAAAGTTCACTAAAACCGATAAAAATATAGCGAAAGGAATGTTAAAAACATGGAATGAAAATACCTTACAGTTTAAAATTACAGTTATCATGGCTGATATTACACTAATAATGCAGTTCTTACAACAACAACTTCAAAAGGCTAATTTGATTATACCTGATGTTTTAACATCTAGGGATTCTGCTCTTCGAAAGTTGGATTTAATACTCAAGGGACCAATACCTGGTGGCGTGGAAGAAAAAAATATTGGGTCCTGTAACGATGAAGTTGATGAGGATGAAAATGAAATAGAATGTCTTAACAAGATATCAATACATACAAATAATTTCAATAGAAGAGTCAATAATACATTTGTAAGTAATAATCGCAGATCATGGAATGCCATCAGACAAGAAATTGTTTTATCATTTAAAAATTTCCTTTGCCAGCGCCTGAATGTTGAGGAAGATAAAACTACTAGTCACATCATTAAATTGTGTTCTGCAAATTCTTGTAAAGAAATGATAGAAGCCGGCCGCCCTTTGGTCGATAATATTTTTGGTCACGATAAAGTCATACATTTTGTTAATAATGTTACAGATTATTGGTCAATTATAGAACAAAATATGTCAAATATTGATACACCTGACAAAGTAACAATATATTCATTAAAATTACGGACATTAGCAGCAAAAACTGATGGAATTTTACAAAAATTATGTGTTGCATTGTTAATTACCTGCCCACATTCAATGACTACAGAGCGTGTTATTTCACATTATAATCATATAAAAACAGATCATAAATCAAATATACTAGAAGAAACAATAAACAATCGTCTATTTGTATCACTTAATGGAGTGGGAACAGCAAACTATGACCCTCGACCTGCTGTAATAGAATTCCTAAAGAAAAAAGAACGGCGCTACCGAGAACCAGATATTAATGTTTACAGAGATAGGGACTTTGTGAAAAAAATTTTTAGGGAAAATAATGATTTCATTTAAACTAATTACGGTTGACACTATATTTACAGAACAAAGTAACTATTTTATTATTATTAATTAACATAGGTATAATAAGAAATTTAACTATTTTTAAAAGGTGTTATTATTTCGCTTTGTAATTTGATTAAAGAAGTAATATTTTGTTTTTAAATATTTAAAAAAATTGTAATACCTACCTACTAAATAATACCTACTTGGTTTATACGTGATTTCATGAACTCTACGAATGTGTAAGTGAAAGATACAGTTTCTTGCAAGCTACTTTGTAGATTGATGAACTTTGGTACTTCCTCCCCACCCCCTAAACCATCATAGCTAAAACTTAAATGACGCCTGGACACGCAGTGAATATTCGCTAAAAAAAATGCCCTGCAACGCGCCATGTAATAGTCGTCATAAGGTCAACGCTCTCCTGTTCCGAACTATTATAGACGTAATCGTAAGAAGTGATCGCCTTACAAGGGGGAGGATTTTCAATATATACCTAACTTACGCACTCGTTTCTTATCGATGTTGCGAAAATACTTGACATCATCCCCCGCCGTCGCACGGCCTACGCGCTCGGGTGTTTTTACACCGCGCCACCACAATCAGCCGTGAAATGGTGCGTTTTCGTTGGAGACGTTCCGCCGTGTGTCGTCTTTTCATCGGTATTCGACCACTGTTTTCCGAAATATATAGACTAGTACACTAGTACACTAGACGAAATTGTGCGTGTTCACTGGTGTCATACGTACCCTTTCGGTGTATCTCTGCAGGGGCGTCATTTGGGGAGGGGCAGGGTGTGCAACGGCACTACCACTAATTTATGTGGCCTCGTGGGGTTTGAATATGTAGAAGGCACAATTTGTCATGCGTTTTAATTTTATTTTGATATCATTTGATATCACCATTATCATATTACTATATTTGGCGTCCAAAAATTTGTTGTTGGTTATGAGATATAAAAATTATTTCTTAGAAAAGAATAAAATGGATATCGACTATATTGTGTATAATGAAATATCAGAAAAATAATCCAATTTTTACAAACTTTAAAAATTTTTTAAAAAATAATTCACTTAACTTTAGTAAAGAATTTTGACATAAAAATTTTTTTAAAAATCAGATCTACAAAATGGATATCTTGATATTTATTAATTTTTTTAATTTTAAATCAAATTTTATATTTTTTGTTTCAAATTCCTAGACATTAAAATTTAATTAAAAATAATTAAGTTATAGTGCCAAGCTGTTATAATCATTTGAAAAAAAAAAATTTAATATTCAATAGAAAGAAAGTTATTAGGTACATCTGTTAAATAGTCATGTTACACCTTGTTTACCTTTTCAAATTAAATATTTGAATATTCTCTAATAAAATGTTAAAATAAAATTAATCAAATTTTATCGTGATATTAACTATTTAAAAAAATACCTAGATGCTATGTGTCTACAAAGTAATGTCATAATTATAAAAAGCCTATAAAAGGATAACATATATATTTATCGGCATACTGTGTGACTATATATTGTTCAAATTTTTAATTTAAATTATATTTTTGTTACTTTTCTAATAAAATTAAAATATAAAATTATTTATTAGGTGGTGCTGATAATATAGGACTTTGTCAACAAGTCTTCAACAACATTTCGCATCAAAGAAAATCATTCGACTATGAGCGAAATGTTATAGGCACACAATATAATGCAATTTTTATTTTAAATTCTTCAATAATATTTAATACCTATTCAATAATATTTTTATTTTTACTTTTTTTTGTAAAGAATATAAGTAAATTGTACTTATTTAATAATAATATAGACAACAGTAATTGAATTAGTTATGAAATACTTACAATTTTAATAATTTCAAGTTTGTTTTAAAATATTGGCTGTTAAAATGTATCTCTGAATTATTAACGTGCAATAAAATAAACAAAAATACATTTGATAAATTATAACTATGTTATTGATTTTATACATAAAAATTTTTTTCTACAAATAGATATTTCTAAAAATAATATAATTACACAAATATTAAAATATTGCCTACACATATATGTATAACATTTTATAGAATTAGACTCTATAACTATTTATTACGATTATATTATGCATAGTATAAAACATATTTTTCTGTTCATAATACTTATATAAAAATAATAATATAAATACTTTTTATAATAATAATAATTTGTATTAGGGTGCACATTACACTAAAATACTATACTAAATACATGACTCATGTGAGTGAGAGGGAATAACAATAATAATTATTATTATTATATCAAAAATGTCATATTCGTAGGTAGTACTAACGATTGGAATTAGAAGAACATCGAAATTCTAACTTGGGGGTCACTGTTTCACTGACCCCCATGGGCACCTCGGGTAGGTGGCCATCATAAACGTCGGACCACGAGCAAAAATGGCACAAATGATTGGCTTTGGAATAACTTCGAAATTTGACTTAGAGGGCTACCGTTTCACTGAACCCCTTGGGGTATCTCTGGAATGGAGGCTAACACAAACGGCACAAACGTAGCTCAAACGATTGGCATTTGAAACATTTTTAAATTCCGATTTTGGGGGCTACCATTTCACAGGTCCCCCTTGGGTTATCTCAGGAAGGGAGACTAGCACAAACGTGAGACTAACGAGCACAAACGACACAAACGTAGCACAAACGATTGGCATTGGAAAAACTTTAAAATTGCCAAATTTTGAATAAAAATTTTTATATAGTCATCATATTTATATAAATCATTAATTATTATTCATTATAATACATTGTATAATATACATACATCTTATGTCTATATTCTTTTCACATTACTGTATACTATTATATATTATTATACTAGTTTACTTATATTTTGAAATTAATTTAATGATAAATAATTATTAATTATTCATCGGTATATATCCGAACAATTTCTTTAGACAGATTTTAAATTATGTTCCGTTTTATTGCATTAAATTCCAATTTTTTTTCCAGATTTGTCAATACAATATTTAAACGTTTTTCTTTTATTATAAAATACTGATTTTTAGTTTCACTTAGAAATACAGTAATTTGCAGCCATAATTAATGACAATTTTCAACCATGGTTTCATAACTAGCTAATTTATTTTTACTGCAGTACTAATTTAATTTTCTCATTGAGTCCAATTGTTTAGAATTTCTAATACAGTGAAATATAATTGTTTTCATAATATACTGTTAAATCTATTAATATCACTCAGTAATTTTGTTATATGAATAGTTCATAGTTAGTTTTTTATTTTTCTTAGTCAGAGTTAATGTTTACTCTTCTGTTCTATATTTTTATATTTTAATAAATAATACTATTTTATTACTATTAATTGAGTAGATAGGTTATATTTATATTGTATTCAGTAATGATAAAAAGATAAAAAAAATAATAAGTTTAATGTTTTATTTAAAAAAATATAAATATCTCCCAAACATTATTAATGGATGTGAATAGAAAAAATAATTAATTGCACTAAATTGTCATTTTACCTATTTCATAACACTTCATTTATTTAGATATAATCTATTATACAAAATAAAGTGATCAAAATGGATGACGCTTAGGAAAATTCACAGATTTTGACCAATTTCCACAAATTATGCATACATATTCTTTTGGCTCTCATTGGATTGTAAGAGTATTCCGAGCTCACAGATTTACAAATATTTTTTTATTATAATTAATTTATGTTCAATTATTATGTGTTTCCCGGACAACAATTCATTAGGCGTAACATTACAGTAATAATAACAATTAAAGTAATGCTTTACAACAAATCATCGAAACATATAGATTGTATGATGCTCTTCAATATTGGGAAAGAGTATGTAGATAGGTATCACTTGAATGTGTTCCAAGTGGATCTTAATATCGGTGTGCCATCTAATAAGAAATGTTCAGTTATTGTTATGCTTAATTTTAATTTTTTATCGTAATTTTATGGAGTCTTCCAAACGTGTATCTTTTAATTTTGTAGGACAAAAGATATTTAGATAGGATTTACGAAATAATCTCCACAGAACTACCTATTCGAAATGTAGATCATTTATCTTCCAAACAGCACCATTATGGTACATGGCCCAAGCGGCTAGTAAATATTGAATCCTTCTGTCCTAAATATAAAGAATAAAAAATGCCCAAAAAATACTCATGACACTTCACATTCAACACTGAAACGTGTAGCGGCGGGTAATAGCAGACATTACATACGATACCGCGACGACCACAACTAGCCAGAAAACTACAACGAATGTATAAAATTACCATATTGGCAACATCATCTATCAGTGACCATATACAAACAACAAGGATGAAAACACGCACGTCCACAAGGAAAAGACGCGCGTGGCGGAAAACAATGACATCTACGCAGAGCGTTCGGACATTAGCACAATCGCGCGCCAAGAAAACAATACTTCCGATAGTAACTTTGGACAACAAGTAAGAGCAAATCAAGATGAGGAACGGTGAAATCAAAACATAAAATAATACAAAACGACCCGGTGATCATCAGACGCGAACCCCGGGTACAGGGACGGATAACATGACCCTTAACACGTTAATAATAATGACCCAAGAACGATATAGATGAGCAAGACCGACCGGACACATATCTAGTGATATATCGTCCAGATCGCCAAGAAAAATCATCACATTTCTGTTCCTTTTCCGCTACCCCACCTCATTTGATGGTTTACCTAAGTAGTGAACAGGGGATAAGGAAAAGGAAATATACAGTTTAAGTATCCAGTGACCAGTCGACAAGTTATCGGCCAACCATCAGCAATCAGCAGTGATTGGACACTAACCAGTCACCAGCGGACCAATCGCCAGAATCGGACCAACCAACAGCGGCAGACAATCCACCAGCCACCATTCTGCCACTTTTCTCACCTTTGGCCACTTGATAGTTGTGCCCACTTCATATCCTTTGCCGTTCACATGACTTCGCCTATATTCGAGACTAGGCTGAGTAATCTACTCAATAGCCGGATTGTAAGGAGCATCCCTCCCGGACGTGGGGTATCGTACGATATATTTGTATATTTTTATATATTGCAAATAGTCAATTTATTAAGTTGTGATCAAGATGATCAATGATAAAATGAGTTTTAACAGACATCCGAGTTAATTCTTTCATATACGGAAGCTTTCAATTAGCCACGTAACAAACAAGTCATGACGGGTACCCAAAATATAAACAATGACCACTGATGTTACTAGAGTTAAAAAATCTTCTATAAAAAATAAAGAAATTATGTTCGAAAACAGGTGAGTGGTTCCTTATTCACCGCTGTAAAATATGTTCTATGTACACACAAAGTACTACAACTTTGTTAAATCAATCAAATATATTTGCAATATGTGAACATGTGCAGTGACATAGCAGCGTTTGGATTCCAAGCGAAAACGATGAGTTCGCCAAATATCAGATGAGGCGCTACAGAAGTAGCAATTTAATTTTTTTGGACTTTACTGAGAATTCCGATTTAAAATAGAAACTCAACATTCGTATATTCTGCCGTCCATCAAACGGACCAACGAATTTACTTTACTGAAGAAAACAACCAAGAAGAAAATTTTCATTTCGGAAAATAAAAATACATATTCCTATTCCTTATGTAGTAGAAGTATTAATTAAGCTTAAAAAGTTTAATTATGTATGAAATTTATAATTTGTATTCAACCATTTTTTTTCGTTTAATAAAGATATTTTAAAAACTATTTGGTATACATTTTAATTGTATACGTAGTTATTATTTTTTTTACTTGTTTACAATAAATTTTCACGGTCAAACCGTGTTAAACCACAGTATTTAAATATTTCAACAATATTAGTAAGTAATTACAATATTACAATTGATTTATTTTTTGATTGTTCATTTTAAGATTATAATATTATATTATACCTATCTGTATGTGCAGTGTTCGAAACGTTCACTTACAAATTGAATTCGTTCACGTTCACGTTTATTCCATAAAAATGAACTCGTTCAAGTTCACGTCCACATTTACGTTCTATAAAAAAATGAACGCGTTCATCATCTATGGAGAGGCTACGGAATTTAAATTTTGAGTACTATATTTTTTTAATTATACTTAAATCTAATAGGGTTTATAGGGAATTATAATTATATTTTAATTTAATTTGAACTTCATGAAAATCGTTCAAATTCCTTAAAAGTATGGATGTTGTTAACGTTCACGTTCTATTTGGCAGGAACGAGTGGCGTTCGTGTATGGTTTACAATATATAAACGTAATAAGCAAAAAAAAAAATGTCATAAACTTTTTTGGTGTTGACTAAATATGAATAATTTCTTGAAATGCTTCTTTCAGACAGTAAATAAGCAAAAAAAAAGTCATGAACTTTCTGTTTTTGCTGACTAAACCTTCAAAATGTCGTCTGAAACCTTGAAATTGCAGTATTTTTTGGGAGAGAAACTCACCTCCTCCCTCTAAATCCTGCTTTCTGGACAGCTTGAATATGCCAGTATTTATGTGTGTTATTATACTTTTAAAATTTTACGCCAAACAAAATATTTACACTACCCAAATATTTTAAGCCAGGGGATCAAACCCCCCTCTACCCCCCCTAGTTCCACCACTGACTATGTGTTATATCATAATTTATCATTAGACTATTATAATAATAAAACAATAAATATTTATTACTTTTAAATATAATATATTATTGAAATTAAAAATAATGGCATGCGTAAATTACATATAATAATTAATTATGTAATTAGTAATCGTTTTTATATAGTTTATATTAGATATAACATAATAGAAAGTAAAGACTATTATAGATTATTATAAATATACAAAATAATATGAACAATATTGTACTTATTCGAAATTATTTAATCCTGATTATGTAATATATGAGAATATATTTGAAATAGATAATGGGTGCGAATTGTTATTACATTAAAACATTTCGGAAATTACGTGCCTTAGACTAATATATTTAATTAAATTAACAATTTTGTGTTAAAAATCCCTACTGTTTTAATAAACGATAATGTGCCTGTAAAAATTAAAATAAAATAAGTAATTGGTATTAACTGTAGTTAAAAATTAAACTAGACATTTTATGAAAATTATTAATTATGTATTAAATTCGGATGATCCAATAAGCTGTAATGTTTGAAGTCGTACAGTGCTTTCAAACAAAAATTCGCCGTGCTCCAACCCCCTTAAGCTAAAAAAAACGACTGAAAAATGTTTAAAAAATACATATTTAATATATCAACTTCATTGAATTTACCGTTAAAATCCTCTTGACGCGCCAAAATTATTATTCGATTCATAAAAAGTATATTTATATAATATAGGTACCTATATACTAAAAAAAATACATAAATGTAAAACCAATAACTTCTTCGCTCCTCTCAAAATTCACTATTAATGCGATGATCACATAAAACATAATATATGACATAGATACTTTATTATTACTTATTATTTATACTTCAGCCTTTTATAAAATATAATTAAGACATTTTAATCATTATTTTAAAAACACAATTTATTAATGTATAAAAAATATTAAACTCCTTAATTTTTAAAACTATAAATAAAAAAATAAATAAAAAATAAAATATACTTATGTTATATATATATTAGTTAATACCTATAGTATAGTGTATATTATGTTACACAAAGTTAATAAAAAAGTAAATAGCATTAATGCTTGACATCATATTATAATTTTATTTATAAATAGTATTTTTTCATTTTCCTAAGTAAGATAATAAATAAATAAATAATACTTAAATACATACCGGGCGATTTTTACCTCCCGGTATAAATTTACTAGGGGGATATTAATCGTCCGTTACGCTGGGCGATTATTACCTCGGGCCATTAATACCTCCGGTATAAATTTCACGGGGGGTATACATTTGGTGGGTATAAATTTCCCGCGACACCGGTTCAAACATCCTCGCCACCGTTCGCTATATAAATATAGGATGCCCAACCGGTTTGTTTGATGGCACAACGGTCGTCGGGCTTTTTGCCACTCCGCTCCCGTCCGCCGTTGTCGCGACGTCATCGCGGTGACCCGACCACCGGACTCGCCTACGTTAGTTCGGTCGCCACCGCCGTCGAGTCTTGGTGGCGTTTTGCGTTTGCGATCTATTTGCTCCGGCCTTTTCGTAACGGTCGAGTTCGCCCTTCTTCAGTGGTCAGTATATATCATCGTGGGTCAAGTCAGGTGGACGAGTCGGCGGCGGCCCACCGTAATATATTTTATTAATTTGTATATATATATTGTTTATGTTTGGTAATATAACCTATTTATATTTATATTATTTCTTTATATTTTAATACTGGTCACATTGCTCCTACACACCGCGAGTCGTTACGGCCAACTGCCTTTTCGTAAGAGCCGTGACGGCGCCAACAACCATATAAAACCTACTCTTCGTAAAAGAACTAAAAATGATTAAAAACTATACACATTAAACATAATATATTGAAAACATAGTATCAAATTGTATTATCAAGGAAATGATAACAGACAAATTCTCGGTTTTTTTATCGATTATTTCCAATAATAAATATTTTGATCCAAAACTTTTATCGCACAATCTCAGACGACTATGGAAACAACCATTTAACAACCATAACTGTTTTCAACAATAATCGATTATTTTAACAGATTATTGTCGAAAACAACTGATTACTTAACTAGCCATTACAAGACAATTAATAAATGCACTTTTAATGCATCAGGTAAATAACGGGTGATTAGCGCTAGTCAATGATTAACTAATCAAATGGTGAGCATGTGAATTGATAAATCCGGCCTAAATCTAATAATATTATCAATATTATACATTAAATAAATAAATATTACGATATCTTCACTTTGCCCCATGTTCTACATAATATAGTGGCTCACTTTATAGAAACTGAACGTGAAAATAAACGTATACTATTAGAAAATTGTAAATTAATATTATTAATAACTCAACGTGGTGTTTCACAACAAATCGGGGATATATTCGATTAAAACGAACCGGAGCGAGCGTGGCCTGTCTTTTCAGTTATGTTTCTCTATACAAGTAAGAAGTTATGAACTACTTATTAAATAATATTTTTAATAAAGATTTCTTCGAGGAATTTACATGAACCTTTTTTAACCTGTAAATTTTCGGGGCGAAATTTACATGTGACCCTTTACCTATAATAATTGTAAAATGTTTAAATTTTAAATGATTCAATGTTTGTTGCCACAATGAATTTTTTCCCTACAATATTGATATAGACCTTATAATTTTAATAGCGTATTCATACACTGAAGGCACAAATAAATACTACGCGAGAACCGAGATGTATAGAATAACGTGTAGAGGATTGAGTTAAATTTAAATATTGAATATGTATGAAAATTATATATAATATATATATGTATACACATATTTAAATAGAAAATAGAAAATAACGTGCATGCATGTGCGATTAGCGTATGCAGGTATACCATCTTAAAACTACCTAATCCCAGTCGAGTTAAATAAAAATAGTTCTAATGCGTCCGAAATAAAATCGGGAAAACACATACGGCAATAATTATTAAAACCTAAGGACGCCTACGCACCAATAATTAGATGCATTTGTATTAATAACATTTTGCTATTGCTGGCTGTAATATTATACTTAATGTGTATTTGTCACACAGTCCTAAGACAATTGTAGTAAGCGGAAAAGTAAGGGGTTTATGGACTTAGGGTGATATGAGTCGTATTTATGCGTGTATGTATGTACATATTATATCGTTTTTTTATTTTTTATTTATCTTTGATATTTAAATTATATGTTATGTATATATGTGTGTGTGTGTGTGAAACTAGACGAGTAAAACACGTAGATACTTAAGAAAATCTCGAGTAGCCGGTAACCCGAGCGGCGACTACAGATGTTATAAATACCATACCATACAATACCATACACACACATATATACCCAAGCGTGATGTATCGAAAAATTGTATATTATCGTATTATGAAACACGTTAAATAGCTGTATAAGAGTGGTAGTGATTGTTCTTTGAATAATTGATAGTTACCTACTGACCTACCTACGCTTTTAACTACGATTAAAAGTTATTAATGGGAAAATATGTTTAAAATTACTTACCGTTGTACAGCTTGTGGAAGACCCTCTTCGTGTGCTGCCGAGACTCTCCGTAGGTATACCTGGAGTCGTGTTTTCGAAGCTCTTTATAAAACACAAGACTCAAAAGATGTAGATGAATTAGGTGTGAAATAAATAATGAACACTGATTTAGATTTAAT
>JAIPRL010011576.1:0-13316 GCA_025469235.1 Pemphigus obesinymphae
TATTTATATTAAAAAGTATAAAGTTTATAATAAATAATAATTATGTAAAATAATAACACAATAAAATCACTGATTAAATGAACGTTCGTTGAATTTACGATAAAATAGTTTGTGATAATTAATTATCACCGGTAAAATACCTTGAGATAATGTATCGTTTGTATTATCAATATAAATTATCAAAAAATAATTCAAGAATACGAAAAAACGATATTTTCAACATTTGTGTGATAATTCGTAAATATCGAGCTTGATAAATTATCACAATCGTTCAAGTATAGGGCCCCAGATCATTAAACGATAACCGTCAACTTTTGCCGTTCGCGTCGATAATATAATTGTATTGCGAACGCATACCGGAGACACACACATTCGTCGACGACATCAACGGACGAGCTACACGGGCACGGCCCGGACGTCGAACCATCGGATCCTATGACGTCGTCGGCCGGATATTGACGGTCGTCACTATGATGTCACACCACCGTCGGACGAAATAACCGTAAGCGGTATCGTATTTTTATATTTTTCGTTTTCTCAACAAAAAAAAAAAATCCCGTGTTATGAAACAGCACAGGATTAAGTGTGGATGGACGAAGTGGAGAGAAGCGCCAGGTATTCTGTGTGATAAAAGAATCCCTATATTAGGTTAAAAGGTAAATTTTATAAGGCAGGTGGTGAGACCTGCAATGATGTATATGGAACGGATAATGTCGGGCAGTAGACAGAAAGATAGAACAGAGAATGATGAGTGTCGCTGAGACGAGAATGTTAAGGTGGACGAGTATGGAGTTACTACAGAGAGGATAAAATAAGGAATGAGTATATCGGAGGTAGTATATAGGGGTAGTAGCTTCGGTAGTAGACTCGATGAGAGAGAATAGATTAAGATGGCTCGGGCATGTATCAAGGAGGGAAGAGACGACTGAGGCAGTAAGATTAGTAAGGGAAATGCATGTTGTTGGTAAGAGGGGGAGAGGAAGACCGAAAAAGAGATGGATGTGATGGCGAGTGATATGAGGAAGGTGGGAGTAAGTGAAGAAGATGCGGGAGATCGAGTTAAGTGGGAGTTGTAGGACCGGGGTGGCCGACCACGAATAGTTGGGAGAGAAGGCCAAGGAGACGTGGAAGATCCTTTTGTTTTCTCGATACACCCGTGAGGGGGAACAAGTTAGGGAACGTAACCACTCTGCGAACGTATATGCTGAATTTCCGGTTTTCTGTAGGCACACGATATTTTTTAGTTATTCGTTATACCTATAGAAAAGCGATAAATTAATTTCATAAACGTTTTTAAAAGAATTTGTTTTATTTATCACATTTTACAAAATATAATAAAATTAAATCACAAGTCTAACATGAATATATTATATAGTATACTATATATAGGTACTATACTGTTGTGTATTAGTCCGATTCATGTGGGAAACGGACACTTTGTGTACGGTCGAAATTCAATATTACGATCATCGATCGCGGACACTTGGTACGATCGAAATTTATCCATAATTATTTATATAATATATTTTACAATATATCATGTGTCCACTATGCGATCCGCCTATTTAAAATTGTAGATTTACAATTAGTGAGTCTATATATAGATTTTCAACAATCCAAATATTTTCCTTCTCGTTTTTACGCCCACACCGTGTTATCTGTATTATTACCATTACCATCACCTAGTACTATTTTAATGTAATATAATATAGGTATATATTTTTATTTTTATTTTGTCATATTTGTAATTTCGGGTCGGAACTCCTGCAGATATACCTAAAAAAAAAATCTGGACGCTATTAGAATTAGAACATTATTTTTGTTTTTATCTTGTGGACAAGTGCACAACTCGGTCCCGACGGGTTTTATGAGTATTTTATAATAAAAAGTGTCCGTCAACCGATACACACATTATACCAATACTTACTTACTATTACTACGCACAAGTACAGATTATAATCAAAAATTGTTATCTGTATTTTAACGGCATTTTGTACTTAAGGGGATTATTGGAAGCGGTCATTAATTTAAAGGATTGTGTATAGGCAAATTTGATTTATTCGTGTTACACAGAGTGTGTGTGTGGTATTTGGTCTTCAGTGTGTGTAAATACGTTTGGCGTACTATAATGATAATGCTGGTGTGTATATTACTCGTACGCACAGGCACACGTCAATAAATACGACTACCGACGTATTATTGAAAAGACACTAATAATCCCATTTCTAACATACCGATAATGATGCGCTAAGGATTCTGAAAAGTGATCTAAATTCATCGTGAAATATACTGCGTATAGAACGACTTTCCCATTTTTGAAATTTTTTTTTCAAAATTGTTCATGTCGCACTTTTATCATTTAATCTGTTTACAATAACCAAAATTTATATAATGTAAAAGCTAATCTCGCTCTATCTCGGTGAGTACTTGCGAGAACTTCCGAGGGTTTGGTATAATAATATTTGTACTTATCGTTTTGACATACTCACGTATGTTGCGACTGTATTATAGTGCTTTTGTAAAAGGTTTTAATTGTGTATTGTTACCCTGAGGTATTTTATCATTTTAAAACTCGAGTATACGACTATACCTATTTATATATATTTAATATTTTCGTTATTATTTGTAAGTGAAGGTGAGAATTGTAAGATAAAAACAATTTTCTCAATCGACAATAAATGTATGGATTTAACAAAAACGTTGACGATATAAATTTAACTTAAACACATTTCATGCAATTTAAAATAAGATTACTTTAAATACTCTGTCTCTCATAGTGTATTATAAAGTCTTTTTTTCGGTTCTGGGTAGTTACCTATACGATACATTTTCGTAATATCTGCAGAAAGAACATATTTGAATGTTTGGAAACGAATTAATAAGTCAAACAGATCATTTTGTAATGTTGGACCAACCATTAATAAGTTGTTGAGTGATAATGATGTTGTTTTGGCCGAACCATCAAACACAACTAGTAATTTTGTGGTTTGACTAGAATCTTGTGTAATATGATGATGTGGTAGATAAAATTATTTTAATTCCAGTTCCATCTGTGGGACCTTTTCCATGTGGCCCATGTCGTGATATTCTCGAATAAAATCTTGGTATTGGATATTAATGTTTGGCTGTCGCTCACGTTTCTTCTCATTGGACAAAAAACGTTAAACAGCCTGTTCGCGCGGGGAGCACTGACAGACCGATGGACCAGTGGCGTGGGCCAAAAATTCCTGAAAATTTGTCGGGTAGGCAACCTAAGTGACGTGAGCCGAAAACTTTCTTAGATAGGCAACTTAATGTATCGCCCCTTATTTTGTGTGAATAGGCAACCCAAGTTTCTAACGCCGTACTAATAATGAATAGACAATTTAAGTTACTTCTCATGCATAAACACGTAACATGCAACGACGACGATAAAGACACAGAACAAAATGACGGAAAACGAAAAAGAAAATGGAATGAGTATAATTAATATAGAGGAAGCGACCAATAAAAGGAACGAGTAAGAAACAGTTTAGTTTTTATACAAGAACAAAATAGGGAGATGTTTAAAAACTACACTTGGCTGTGGTCGGTGATCGATTAACTTAGGTCCAAGATCCGGTGATGGACACAACTAGATGACCTTGACGGCCGATATAGGTCTTACGTGGAACCCGGAGTCTGGCACCAATCCCGAACTCGGGCGATTATGACTTGGTACCCACAAAACGCGCAGGATTGCAAGACGCGTTGAATGCTTATAGCGGTGAACTGACAGGAGAAGTCAAGGATGATAGTCAACCAACAAATGATGCAATTCATAAATAAATAGGTAACTCGTTCACGATATTTACGATTGACTTTTTATTTGTGACATTTGGGAAAAGTAATTATAAAATATACCTAATGTGTGAATTCACAAAGAATGTCGGTAACTATATGTTTATGTATATGAAGAGAATGAAAAAACACGTATTGCAAGATTAGTTTACTATAATAATGAACGAAAACCGAACGATAATATTTTAATACACAATGACTGTAAGTATACGTTGCCACGATGGCTAACACGGACGAGACGACAGAATTATTACGATAGGTACGTGTTTTGCCTGAATGGCGAACGCGGAACGAAAAAAAAAGATTTTTAATAATAATAATACACAGAGAAAAATAAAAACAACAGATATGAAAACGATAACAATAATAATTACACAAAACGGAATAATTAAAATAGGTAAGGAACGGAGTCGATTAACTGCCGGCCGGTTTATCGCGCATTGAAACGACCGATATTATTACATTCAAATATTTTTCGTAATAGACGACACATTGGCGCAAACACAGCCATTGCTCTAGACTGACCGAGTTTAGTGACATCATCACGAAATGGTGATCGTACAATGTATTTTCCATCTGTATCACGTAATGTAGTTTTCTCAAATAAGTCTTCACATTGTCGTTCCTCGACGCTGTGTTTTCTTACAGTTGCTGTGATATGTCCTCTTCTGTTTGCCAAAACTGTGTGATTTGTTGTTGTATAATTTCGAGTGAATGACATGATATTGCCTTGGGTTGGAATTCAGTTGGCATATTTCCATCTCCTGTTACTATCCAACCGAGACTTGTTGATTGTGCAACCAAACCATTTCGAAGTTTTAATCGCTGATTGGTTAATATATTGTAAAATACGTTTGCTCCAATTAATATGTCAATTGGACCCGGTTTGTCAAACGATGGATCAGCCAAGTTAACGTGATTTGGTAAATTTGACTTTATATTTGGATTCAACGGTGATATTGGTAATTCATCAGTTATTGATGGTAGCACCAAACATTGAACGTTAATAGAGTATGAATTAGTTTTGAATTTAATTTGTACATTGGTAGTGTTTCAAATATTAGTTTGTGCACAATGTATTCCTTGAATTTCTGTTTTTGCTTTATACTGCACTAGTTTATGTTTATTACAAAGCGCTTTTGTTATTAAGTATGACTGTGATCCTGAATCTAGAAGCACTCGAGCTTGAAATGTTTTTGTTGAACCTTGTAACTCAACAATTTTTGTAGCTAATACAACTCCTTGTTGGTCATCTCTCGTAGCAGCTATTATTGAGTGTACTTGTGAATTAAAGGTAGTTTGTTTAGCAGTCTCGTCGAAATGTAGTAACGTGTTATGTAATTTTTGACATGTTTTACATTTTGATGACTTGCAAGCACTTGCAAGCACTTGCTTTGTGTTATGATTTTAAGCAATTTATACATAATTGTAATTATTTTGCCTTTTTAAAACGCTCATTTAGAGATAGTTTTAAGAATAGTTCGAACATCATATGTGCTTTCGAGCACATTTTACATTTGATCAGACTTGTGGTTACATTGGCTATAACTGTTGAAATTTTGGGTGAATATCTGTTATTAGATCGAGTGTTAGGCTTTTTCATCTCCTCTAAGAAATTACATTGATGTTTTATGAATAATTTTATTTCTTCCAATAGTGCGGGTTCAGTCGTCGTCTTTCTTGATGATTCTCATTCCTTTCTCGTTTCATCGTCAAATTTCCTTATAATTATATTTATCAAAATATAGTCCCAGGTATGTTCTTCTATTTCAAGTTTTTCCAGAGACCTTAAATGGCCTTCTAGTGTTTCATAGAGTGTTCTTAAATTTCTGTGAGATTCATTTGATAATGGTTTGAGATCTATAATTTCATTAATATGTAGATCAATCATGAATTGTTTGTTTTAAAAACGTTCTTGTACCAGACTTCATGCAATCGTGTAGTTTAATGCTGATATCGTAATTGATTCAATAACATTACTTGCTGTGTCTTCAAGAACGCCTTTTAGGAAGTGAAATTTTTGGATTGGAGTGATGTGTTGATTTTCATGTACTAGAGCATCAAACGTATTTTTAAAATTCAACCACTTTATTGGATCACCATTAAATTTAGGAAGTGGCACTGGTGCCATGAATGTACGTGGTACGAATTTTTGCTTATTTTCCTGTGTTATTATTGTTGTTTCAGTTTCAATGTAGGCTTTAATGCTGCCTACTAACTTATAGTAGTTATCATCAAAACTATCACGTTCTCAAGTTTGATTTTCTGATGGATCGATTAATTCCATTTCTTCTTGGGTCTCCATAAATCTTCATACTTGCTAAGACGTATTCGCAGTTGCTGAATATCTCGAACATTGTCAAAACTATCAAAATACTTTTTTTAACTTAGTGGTCATGGCTTTATACACACCCCATCTAATTTGTGATTAACTTTGTGAATTTTTGCTTGGCCTCCTCTTCTGACATTTAAACTTTTGGTGACAATAGGAAAGGAAATTATGAAAAAGAAAATAATTGAGTGTGAACTTTACAAAAAAATTGATCTGTGCACGTGTATGACTCCAATATTGAAATTCTTAACTAGATAACTTAATAATTAACATGAAATTAACTTAATTATAATTACCTGGTGATCACTTTCAGTGAAATTGATTTAATCGACGCTACTACACCGAGATCCGTAATTATAACTTTATACAATAAAAATACATGTGATCTCGCGTGTATGTGATGCACCTACTTATAATCACCTTGCTGCTGCTATGGCGTATATGATTATTGACGGCAGTGGCCCTTTGAAGTGTGGTCTGATGACATGTACTTTACAGTTGCGCCGTGAAACGAATGGACGACTATTCACTGTAGTGGTGTAAAATAGGTTGCATACTCTACGCCGTTTTCGTTCCCGTTTCGCTAAACACACGCACTGCATTGTGACGTCAAGGTGAACCAGTTTGCATATATTGCGCTTTGCGTGAATTATAATTACCATCAATATTCTATAATATTGATATTGATTAATATACGTTAATGATTATTTATAACAGATACTTGATTATTGTTGATTGATGTTGAGTGGTAGCTGCGTAAATATCCTGTTGTGTAGGTATTTTACGTGCTGTCGTTGCGTAGCTTCTTATTTTGATAGGTACGTATCCGGCCCGAAGGACCAAATGTTTGAATTTTTATCTTCTGTTGGTTTGTAATAAACAAAAAAAATTGAATGCAGTGGACTGTATATTGAATATTTTTTTTTTTTCGTAATTTAATAAATATATAATAAAATTATGAGAGAGTAATATCTATTGTGACTTATACTAAAATTATTACTGAGGTGAAATACACACACAACCACAAAAAAAAAACAACGATAATATATTAATAATTAAACTTGTAAGATTTCCTACAATCTAATGATATGAGTGCATGCGTGTATAATGAATAATAACAATAATTAAGAATAATAAATAATAATTCAAAGATATAATACAAACAACAAATAATATTTACCGAACAGATATTATATATTATGTATTGGTTGTACTTACAATTTATAAAGATTTTTTTAATATATATATATACACTTTTTCAGGTAGTAGTCAAGCTAGAGTTTTTATGTAAAGACTTGTCGATACCAAATTTGTTCTAGTTAGTACTTTTAAGAGGTAATTGTTATTATTATCTTTTAATATTTGATATTTCTTTACTATTCATAAAATTTTCTGCGGGGAGCTTTGTACATGCCTGAAAGAAACACTGAGGATGTCTCACGTCCAATTTCAAGTGGTTTGAAATAGGGAATTTTTTGGAAAATGAAAATTCATTAAGAGGATGTCAGCTCAAAAAATAAATTATAGATTACAACATTATTTAGTGCTCTATGTACCTTTTTTTTTCAATAGTTAAATTTTTTTAAGAGTTATGTTTATTTAAAATAAAAATCAAAAAAGTTAAGTTTTTAATAACTGATAAAACATGTTGAAATGCACGTATCACAAAACGGCTAAGTAGGGCACTCGATAATGTTGGTCTTTATCATTTATTTTTCATTTCATCTTTCTACGATGTTTTCAAGTTGTTATAATAAACGAGAAAATTAAAAATAATATTTTCTATAACATTTTATTAATTTATAAAAAAACAACCATAGTAAAAAATTATGTAGTAAATATTATTTATTTTTAAAATGCAAACATATTTCAATTGTTAGATTTTCATTTTTTTTTTAAATTTTATAAAATTTGCATATTTAGAAACCCCTTCTTAAAAATAGTCGCACTGACATCCTCTTAATTTAATATTGTTTAAACATATGTTTTAAAAGTATTTTTTAAACTGTCCTTTGTCAGTACCAATTTTTATTATCATGTAATCACGATATTTATTAATAAAAAAAAATATACTCGTAATAAATGTTTTGCGGTCTACATATAGGTGTAGATCTCTTATCAATTCACTTAAAAGGAAGGTGTTTAATTATCTTGAAAGATAAATAATGCCTTAACTATGTTTCCTCGAAGAGATTTGATTCGATTAGTTAAATATATAATCCAATATTGATGTTTTAAAAAAATCTCGTTTTACCTTTTTTAAATTCACGTTATATAATAGTCCAAAAATGTTTTTGAAAAAAGTTTTTCGAAGAAACAACAAAATGAATATTTTTTTTCACGTGGTTTCTGCGATAATTGTCTTATAATTATTACTGGGCTGTGAACACAGGGCCAAATCACGTTTGTGTGAAAAAAATACACGTAGGTACGACCAGGTTGATTTGATCGACTGTATTGAATTTTTTTTTTTTTACTCATCGATTAAAATTTAATAAGCAAATAAGCGAAAAAGGTCACATTCGAATAACAACTTGTGTTTTAGACACGTTTTGTCGAGTCTTGCGTGTCGGATACGACTATAATGTAGCCTTTAGTTAACTTTAGGTGCTTACCCCTTGTCCCCGCTAGTTTCGTAATTGCGTAAGACGTCTTACACAAAAACGACACATTTTTTGTCTATCGTAGCGATTGATTGCGTTTTTCCAAAAATATTTTGAAAACCGATTTGAATTTATCAACAATATTCTGATTTTAACCGAATTATTTATTTTTAAGTACGATTGTTTTATTAAATTGTATAAAAAGTATGTACCTATTACATACAAAATATATTTTATTTCGACCAAATATTAGAATATCGGGTATAAAAGTAGACAATTCGATTAAAAGTTAATTAAATGAGTTGATAAATTCAAATCGGTTTACAAAATCCATATGGGGACGGAACACAATTCCGTATATGCTCATTGTTCGACAACATATCTATGACACGATTCCGTATATAGTGTTTTAATCATTGGCGGAAATCCATTAAAATTTCAGGGGGGGGGGGCTAACATTTTTAACATCAATGTGAGTCGTGGGGGCTTTGCCTCCACACCTTCATCACACAGCTAAAAACCACTGTTTACAGTTCAAAACCCACATTTTTTTTTGTTAATTTACATATAAAAATACAAATATAATAATTAAATGCCGTAGTTAGGTATATTTTTAAAGTTTGAATCAATATTATAATTAAATTAAATTGCATTCATCTTAATATTATTGTTCTATATTTTTCAGTAAATTTATCCATAATTTCTATGTTGGTTATATATTTTGATAGTTGTTTTTCAATATTATTATACTCATAATCACATCATAATATCGTGTTATCAAATGTGTGGCAATCACGGCAATTGTACGCTTTTAACGATTTCCTTTCAAAAAAAAAAAAAAAATGACCACATTTTTTTAAAAATAGCAATGAGTCCTCAAATATTCGAAATCAAAATGGGGGAAAAATATAACGTAATTTATGACGTAAAATTTTTTAAGAAGCTAATGAAAAATTTTGGAGGGACTTGGCCTTCCCAAGCCTCTCCCTGTTTCCGCCTATGGTTTTAATGCAATGTTGCCACGATGAAAATGGTTACGGGACGAATGTACCGATATTTTTTTTATCAGAAAGTTACAAAATGCGCCAAAGTATGTATAGGTGTATAGGTCCTAATTTCGGTCAAACTTGTATAGGTACGTATAAACCGCGGGCCTCTCGCTTTGCTCACTCGGGCGGCTTAATTCCAAAAACATTCGCCGATTTTTTCTGTGAAACTTACTCGGCGAGCAGTAAAAAAAGTTGAACAGGTTAAATTTAACGCGCTTTAAGTGTTCTTCTTTCGGTCGTCATATATATCTGCAAAAAAAAACTCGTTAATATTCACAAATATTTACGGGTACGAATATTCGCGTATCAATCATTGCGTGACGTTATATTATAGAACGCAACGTATATAAGGGCCGCGCACGGACCCGAAAATCTCTTATTATCTAATCTCTAATATAATATATGCATTATCAATCGGTGCACTGATATCGTCTCATCGCTTATTATTCACGTATGTTATTATTACGGTCGTGTACGCAGTAATACCTATAATCCGTAAATCGTAATCGTACATCACCGGCCGCGGCTTAAGTTTCACTTATTGTTTTTAAATTTTTTATCAAAACTTTTTTACTATTCCAATATATATATATAAATAAAAAAAAAAAAAAAAAAACGCTGTTATATAAATAATTTTTTCATTGTATATATATATATATAATATATTGTCGAGTTATACAACATACACACAAAGCCCTTTTATATATATATATAAGTGGACATAATAATATTATACAATGTATATATACACACGTACGGACATAATAAAACATTATACACTATGCGTACGTATAATAATAATAATAATAATAATAATAATAATAATATATGTCGTAAAAAATAAAGTCTGGAAAAAAAGTCGGATGATCTCGCGTCATTTACAATATATAATATTTCTATTTTTTTCACAGATATATATATATATATATATATGCTGTACAAAAATCTTGCTTACATATTATAATTAAACGATAATATAAAAACAACATGTTTTACTAAATAGTTTTTTTTTATATAATATAATATATATATATATATAGTATAAATAATAATTATAATAATAATAATAATAATAATAATAATAATAATAATAATGATGACAATTTATTTACGTACAGAAAAATGGATAGTCATATAATATATATATATATATATATATATTTTTTTTTTCTTAAATAGGTAGGTACCTAGTATAATAGTGGTAATAATTTAGTAATTTCTCAAAAGAAAAAACAAAAACGAAAATTTTTTTTTTCACATTTTGTTTGACAAATCCAATTTTTTTTTCTCGTGGGACGATAAAAATATAAAATACACCATTATAATATATTGAATTTTTTTTACACTCGTAAAAAAAAAAAAAAAAAAAAGTGATAACGCGGTAAGGGGTTGGTTATAGCGATTTTAATTTTGATTGATTATAGGTAGGTACATTTTAATAACGATAACACGAGATTTGGAAGATCTAAACTAAAAAAACCACGGGGAGAATAAAAAATGCAAAGAAAATATTTATTTTTCAATATTCGCACAAAGTCAAAAACAATAATATATAATAGTGTTTGTGTGTTATTATATACATACATAATATATATATATATATATATGGACGGAACGCGGTGAAACTGTGAGTATTAATATTGTTACGTTATTTCGCTTTATTATCTATTACCCATGTGTGTGCCGGTTCTATAGAGAATTTGTCGTCCGGGGCCAAAAACAATTGTGTAGCGTCCCTTTTTAAATTTTAATAAGGATAAGGAAAAAAAAAGAAAAAAAAAAAGGTCTTTCGTCAATTCCTATTAAAAATTAAGTGATCAATGGGACGACTCCACTTTCGAAAGCCGGAACGAAAAGTTTAAATATTTTTACATTTTGCGCACAATCATAATGGCGCCCGGGGGCAAGTGCCCCGGTTTGCCCCCCCCCCCTAGATCCGGCACTGTCTATACCTATTTGTATATTTAAATTGAAAAATATGTACCTTATATAATATAGAGTTTTGACGGATTTTTTTTTGTTTTTACGGATTCTTTGCGTACAGACATCGCACGGAACGAGTTTAATTGAAAAACGGACAATGATGAGATGATGATGATGATGATGATGGCTAAAAAAAAGTATAAAAGTATCCACAGTATTATATATATATATATAATATACACGTCCGATAATGAGTGTTAAAAATTCAGATATTAATATTGCCGGTGCGGGGCTAATACCTTTTTGGTTTAGTCTCCGAACGGTCATGCGGTACCCGTCGTTATATGCGTTTCAGGGAAACGGAATTCGTCCAAGACATCTGATCTGACGACTATAACCCCATTTGCCAGGGACGGAACTAAACACCTCTGCCCATTATGGTATTATTATACTATTGGATTCGACACCGGGTCCGACGACGTGACGTTGAAAATGTGTTCAGTGCTCTCAGTTTGTGTCGTCGCAATGATTTTTAGTTTTACGCATGTTAGGTGTATATGTATATTATATTACAATGGACACCGTAGAATTTCTGTGATAAACATGCGCACGGCCAATACGATTTCACACGATTCGTGTAGAACGCGGTGTAATGATAACGTTATACAGGTATATATACGCGAATCTAAAAACGGCCGGAACGGGACGCCGAGTTACATATTTTACAATACGACGGACGTTATATTTCGCGTCCATTCCGATTACGCTTTTCCTGTGGTCCGGAGGTAGTATGTGTTTACCACTGATATAGAGTAGTTTATTATGTATTTAAAATATTATAATAAAGTGGTATGCCGGTTTTTACGTAATATTATGCATAATTGCTAGAAAATAGAAAATATATTCGTGGGGCACAGTGTTAATACACACAATGTAATAAAAAAATATCAAGATAATAATTGATTGGAGGAGGATTTTTGTTTCAAATTTATATTGCTAAAAAGTAATATCTACACGATTTTTTCCTCATTGACTCAATTTACTACGATATATACGTGCAGTCAATATATATATATATATATATATATATATACATATATAGTATATTGGTAATTACTGTACCAATTAATTTTTTTACGTTTGTTTATCACAGTTAATTTTTGGGCAGACACGTATATAATTTGGCGTCTTTGCCGTTAAAAATATTTATACAATAATATTTAAAAAAAAAACATATTTTTTTATTAACTTTTCATTTTTTTTTTTTTTTCGTTATATATAGATAAAATAATCTTATTGCAATTTTCAACGTCCTTTGCTAAACAAATTTTGTATTACATATTTCGTAGTTAAATTTTTTTTAAATTTTACTCCTACCTACAGTATAATTTATTTACAATTTTACAATTACACAATATATTATACGGGATGATCGTAAAAATACAATAATTTATAAAAACTAAAAAAAAAAAAAAAAAAAAAAAAAAGTCTGGTTGTACAGGAGACAACAATAATATATGTAAACAATAACTTTTTCTTATATTATTTCATTATTCTTATTTTTTAAACATAAATTTACACGAAAAAAAA
>JAIPRL010011577.1:0-13316 GCA_025469235.1 Pemphigus obesinymphae
TCGTATTATTACGTATTATGATGTGTGTCATAAAAACTTGCTAATAATTTTTAAATAAAAGTTTATCAATAAACAATGAAATAAAAATTTGATTTTTAACATTTTTTTATTGGCCCCCCCCCTTTGAAAAATCCTGGCTACGCCACTGTCGACTATTATAATTTTAATGGCTCAAACGATATTTAAAATTTTTAAAAATGTGCGAGATAGTTGATTTTTGGATTTTACCGTTGTACAGAGGCATGAAAAATATATTTAGTATTTGTCCTGAACCAATATAATGATATTCGTCTTTTTCGAATTCACATTTTCTAACCTTACCGGATAAATTGATTTTTTTCTAATAATTACACAATATTATACATTTTTTTAAATTTTTACTATTAAATATTAATTATTATATAATTTTTTGTACCTACGTACATGGGCGTCTATAGGATAAATTTCAGAGGGGGGGGGGACATTTTTAAATTCATTTTAATATTTTTATATTTAATACAGGTTTTAACGAATATTGGAATAATAATCCCTGGAAAAATAATCCCTAAAATTATGAAGCAGCTATAAACTCAATTTTGGGATTTCAACAATAGGAATTTACATCAAAATAGGAATTGACATTAAAATTTTTAACCCTTTCAGCGATGTATGCAATAACTTTAATTTTTTAAAAATAACAATTTTTATTTTTAACACCGCATTCGAATAGTTAATTATTTTTAAAAATAATCTTGATAAATTTACTATGTTAACAAAATTCAAAATTTCAATCGAGTTACAGCAGTTTTAAATTTTAAAAATCTATAATTAATGGAGAATTCAGTCTATTTCGAGTTTAGGACCATGGTTGGTACATCAAAATAAGAAAGAAAAATGTTACTTATTCGAATAATGTATTGTCAAAAATTTTAGGGTACACACGCACACCGAAAAAGTTAAAAATTTAAATGTCAATTCATTTTTAAAACTGGATTTAGGTTGATACATTTTTAATATTAATTTGTATACCTGTCCTCAACCGAAAATTGACGGAGTTACAGCCGCTTCAAAAATTTGGTTATTATTATTTCTACTATATTTTTGGCGATTATTATTCCGATTACCGGTTTTAGCAATATTTAAGTTAAATAAAATTAAAATAATAATCATACAATATTAAATCATGTTTGATAACTTTAGAAACCTAAATAGAAGTATAGTATGATATATACAATGTAATTCCCCGTTGTTTATACATTATTTTATACTTTTAAGATACTAATGTAAAATACTAATGAACAAAATACTAATGAATGTCATGTTAGCTGTTTGACTACGAAATAAATGATATTAATAAAATATTAATAAATAATATAAATATATTCTTTGATGGAACATTTTACATTAAAATATATATTATATTATTTCTAAGTGTTAGAATACAATAATACCCCTTAATGTTGTATTGAGTCGGTTAATTCCATACGCAGAAGAGTGACCAGTAGAATATAAATGTGATTTTCCCAAAGGGAAATCAACAGTTGAACAACTCTCTAAACTATAATTGAAAAAAATTATTGAAAAAAAATATGAATACCGTCAAGATTTTTAGCAGATATTTGTGAACGTTAGAAAAGCGTATGACAGTATAATTATATAGAGAGAGAGAGTCTGCATAATGTTTTTGTCTTTAAATTTTGTTTAGTTAGTATTTGATGTATAGACAATAAACCGTGATTTACTGGTAATTATTAAGCATTGCTGCACAGCCTATCATTAAAAAATAAAAATTATAATTGATAATTAGTTAATTCTCTAGTTACAAAGAATAAGAACTATCTTCATACAGTTTATATAATAGTCTGTATTTTGTACGTAGAAGGAAATAAAGGAAGTGGAAGATCAGAAAAGAAGGGTTGAATGTCATATAGTCTGTTATAACGTAGCTAGAGTGAGTAAAGAGAATACGGAAGATTAAGTTAAGTGGATATTTAGGACTAGGATTAAGACGAAGGAGAAGAAGAAAACTAAATTGTGCAAAAATTAAAAAAAATAAATTCGTTTAAAATCAGAATACTTAAGAGCTTACACTACTGACTGTTTAATTATGAAATAATATGTTAGTAGGTAGGTAGGTTATTATTAAAAAATAATAAAAACAAACCATATACATATTTTAATAAAAGTATATACTTAATGCATAGTCAACAAAGCTCTATTCTGTGATAAAACCAAATGACAAATGTGAAACTGAATGTGTATGAACACGAAAACATGCACAAATATATAAATAAACCGACATGATATATGTACCTACTGTTTTATTAAATACTTATTATCTTTTTTTCTAATATATATATATATATTATAAATTTAATGTAAGTACATTTTTTTTTTTTTTAGCATTTCAATCGTTTCGAAAAATATCATCATAGATAAGTACATACTTACTGTAAATATAATTGTGTTTTTAGTTGATTTTAAATAACATTTTTAAATTTAGCAAAACCTCTAATTGCATACGATTAAAATGTTATTTAAACACAACTAATGAAAAGTACATTTGTCCAGGTCAGTTGTGTCGTTAATTTTCAAATAGTCTTATTTTATTTGTATAGAATAATATCAGTCCAACATGTGAAAAATTCATTTTTTTCCACCGTGGCTTCGGAGTATACCTATTAGTTATAGTATCTACCTATATAGGTATAAAAATATATATTTTTAATATTAAATAAAATAAAAGTTATTGTTGAGAAAATTAAAAAGGGAGAGTAAATGAAATAACACATAAAATATAAGGTTGTTTTTATAGTTTTAAAAAAGTTTTTACTAATTTATTAATATTTTTAATGTGACATCACACTTCAAAACATTTCCATATTTAGATGATGATAATATATGAGATTGTGAGAATCAGAAATTATGAAATATTATATTATTCATTATAAATACTATAATTTTAATAGAGATAAAACGATTTACTGATTATATAGGGACTTAATAACCCGACTAATACATATATTATCTGATACATTTTTTTTACTAGATATAGGTAACTAATAAAAAAAATCAGTAGTTAAAAATCGTTCATACGTAATTTTTCGCAGAAACATTTTAATAATGTTATTATTTATTACCTAATTTTAACTTTATTTAATACGTTATATCATGTTATCAGAATTTATTAACTTATAATTTAAATTTTTATTAAATTTAATAGAATTAATTCTGATTATTATAGGATATTATTTTTATTTAAATTACATTTTAGATATATCCAGCTGTAATTCTAGATAAGTGGTAATTATTTTATTTTTCGATTATATTAAACATATAATATATTATTATTACTAAATAGACCACATTTAGGATTTTATAAAAACATTTTATTATATAATTATTTATGTACATGATAGATATTTTGATTTCTGAGTAGGTAATAATGATTCTTAAATTCTCCAAAATTATTTAAGGAATCCCAAATGATGTTTTAGTGTATAAATTTTCAACACCTATCCAATTACTATAAAAATAAACAATTATTAAAATGAATAAATATTTTATAATATAATATTATATTGTTCTCAAATTGTACAATTTAAAAAATTCGTTGTTAAACACTTGTCAGATAATTAGGTACTAAATTTTTCTAATTTATTATCAATTAATATGGTATTTGCAGTGTGCTTCCTCCGATTGAATTTCTATTATTGTTAATATTATATTTTTATTATAAAAAACTATAGGTAGTTTTATTACTATAGGGAAAACAATATTATATCTTATTACAAGTTCATAATATTATCTCAATACAGTATAAACAATGAAATTTGCTAAATTATGGTTCAGACATAGTATCCATAAACAATGGTGAAAGTAAATAATTTTGTATTTTAATTGTATGATTTCTATCGAGCTATGTTATTTGATGAAAAATAATATATTTAATTCCTACGTAAAAATCTGTACATTAAATAATATATGAAAAACAATACCATATATTGCATTTTAAAAATTATTATGTGGGAAGTCATAGTGTATGCATGAAAGGACTAAGTGGAAGAAAACAATTAAAATTTAATATTTTTTAGTTTATAATATATAATTTTTCGGAAAAATGTTCTAGCTATTATAAATTTGTTTAAAAATAATTGTAGGTATAAACTAAAAATTGTAAAATTGTAATCATTTTCTGACACTAGTGCTTTTTATACTTGCACATTTGAAACCACAATTCCCACAAAATAATTTTTAAAATGCAAAATACAATCTGTCGATGCGTAACACATATACTTATTTGAAAATGTGGTGTGCTAGTATTATAGCTGTATTGTAAAATTAAAATTTTGTGTGTCCAAAACGAGCATTTCCCCCAACCCTATCCGACACAAAAAAAAACAGCCATTTTATGAAACATATCCTCCGGCAAAGTAAATCATTTCAGACTGATGTACATAACCACACATTATGTGGCACTTTAAGACAGTACAGGGTGATATTGAGGAATAATACTGCAAAATCTTTTTGAATCTGAGTGTATTTTTTTGAATAAAATTACTGATTAGATCAATGCTTCAAAATTTCAAAAAAAAAAAAATCTACATACCTATTGTGGACATAATTTGATTTTAAGTTCAAAGACTCTTTAATGTATACGATTAAAATGTTATTTAAATACAACCAATAAATATGTCACTTGTCCGGGTCAATTGTGTTGTCAATAATGTCAAGTAGTTATATATTATTTATATTTTGTTTAGAAGTATATCAGCTTGGCGTTTCTAAAAAAATATCATTCCCCGTGGCTTTAGATTATATAGTTATTGTGTATAATATTATGTATATTATTTAAAATATTAACTAAAATAATAATTATCGTTAGAAAAATTAAAAAGTACAGTAAATTTGATAAAATATAATAAAATAATGTTCTTTTTACATTTTTAAAAAAGTTTTTGCTAATTTATTAATATTTTTAATGTGACTTCACACTTCAAAACTTTTCCATTATCAGATTATAATAATATATGAGATTGTGAGAATCATAAATGAGAAATATTATATTATTCCATATAAATATTATAATTTTAATAGAGATAAAAATTTCTAGTCGATTATATAAGGACTTAAATAACACTTTTAATAAATATACTATATATAGTTACATTACTAGATATAGCCTATATCAATGTTTTGTTTTTCGTTTTTCGTTTATTGATTATGTTTAGCAGTAGTTTTCCGTTTTAAACGTTATAAATATAACGTTATGATTAACGTTTTTAAGCCCTGGATATAGGTATTGAATAAAAAAAAATCAACATAAATCTGTTCCTACGTAAGTTTTAGCCGAAAATTTTCAATAATGTCATTATTAATCACCTAATTTAAACTTTATTTAATATGTTATATCATTTTATTAGAATTTAATTTATATAAAACGTACAGATAGAATTAGAGACTTTTGTATATTCTCATTTCAATCATCATAGAGTAAGTTATTTCAGCATTAAATATTCAAAATATGAATGTTATGATAATCAGTAACATTTTTTTATTTATCTTAATTAGTTTTTGATTATTTTATTATTTTTAGTTATTTACTAATTAAGATAATGATGGAATTATAAATATCTTGAGTTCTATACATTATCATACCATCTTAACATTCTCATCTCAGCTACACTCATTCTCTGTTCTATCTTTCTACCTACTGCCCAACATCATTGCAGGTAGTTTCACCACTGCCTTATAAAATTTACTTTTTAACCTAATAGGGATTCTTTTACAGATTCTCACACAGAATACCTGACGCTTCTCTCCACTTCGTCCATTCACACTTAATCCTGTGTTTCATATACTCTTCGAAACCCCCATCTTTCTGTACAACGGACCCTAAATACTTGAACCTCTCCACTTCTCTCACCACATCCCCACTTAACTTTATTTCTAGCCTTTCCCTATTCCCTCTGTGTTCCCTTTCACTAAAATCATACTCTATATATTCTGTTTTACTCCTACTAATCCTTAGTCCTTTATTTTCAGAGCTTCCCTCCACTCTTCAAGTCTACCATTCACTTCCTCAGAACTTTCTCCTATCAGTACTATATCATCTGTAAACAACATGCACCATGGTACCTCCCCCTGTATATCCTTTGTTATCTCTTCCATTACCAGGGAAAATAAGTAAGGACTCAAAGCTGAACCCTCATGTACCCCTACTCTGACCCTAAAATTCTCAGTTTCTCCATACAGACTTCTCACTCTTGTACTCGCCCCTTCATACATATCTTCAATTAAGTTCACATACACCTTTGGTAATCCTTTCTTCATTAATGCCCACTTTAAGATCTCCCTAGGAACCCTATCATAAGCCTTCTCTAGATTAATAAATACCATACAAAATTTCTTTTTGATTTCTCTGTACTTCCCTACAATCTGTCTCACACAAAATATTGGCTCCATTGTTAACCTCCCAGGCATAAACCCAAACTGATTTCTAGTAACAGTTGTCTCACCTCTTACCCTTTTATCTATTATCTTTTCCCAAATCTTCATATTGTGACTCATAAGTTTTATTTATTTAAGTTTTATTAGAATTATGAAATAATATATTATTATATTAGTAGGCATTTAATTAAAAATTAATAAAAAAAAAACCATTTATATATTTTAATAAACGTATATGAAACATAGTCAACAAGACTCTATTCTGTGACACAATAAAATTACAAATGTGAAACTGAATGTGTGTGAACACGGAAACTAACACAAACATATCAATAAACCGATAATGATATAAGTACATACTCTTTTATTGAATAGATACTTTTTTATTTTTATTTTTATAATAGATATAAATTTAATATAAATACAATTTTTTTTGCATTTCAATTCCTTCGAAAAAAATCATTATGGATTTGAATTATTTAATTTAGAATTTTATATGATACGTATTTACATTTTCAGATGCTATGTTCATATAGTTTAAAAAATATCATCCTTAGAATTAATTCGAAATTGTAATAAATTATTTAACAAATTCAGATAAGGAACCATACAATGAATATATTTATAAAGTCCACATATTGATGAATCTAATTACATGCTATTTTCATACTGAATACCAGCGGTTAAAGTGGAATATATTTGCAGGATGGACTATAGCTAATGCAAAAAAACGGCGTCCCCTGAACAAGTACCGTAATATTTTTTAAAATATTTATATAAATTTAACTTTTAATCCATGTTATTATTGATCAAATTTGTAAAAATTTACCACGGACGTATATATGTATATACTTATTATTATGTATAATGTACATACTCTGTGGTTATAACGTTAAAATACGCATATTAATTACCTATATTCCGGCCAAGGAGAGAATGTCTGGAGAACAAAGAAAAATCGAAATTGTTTTTTCTATAATATAGATCTTGCATAAAATTTATAACTAAATACCATTTTTTAAACTTTTTTTATTTAATTTTTGAATATTATGTACAAAAGAACAAATTCAATCTCAACTTTTAATTAAACATTTAGAAATATAAAGGGGACTATATACTAAAAGGGACGCCAAACTTAAGCTAAGCAAAGAAGGGGGAAGCCGTCCCCCTCCGTCCTCCTCCGTCCCCCTCCCTTTAACCACTGCTTAATACTGATATTATCTTAAATAAATTACCATAATTTTAATAGAAATCTCATTTTACATGGTTTTTAAATTCTCCAAGGGGGCTATATCTCTCTCCTGACCACCCAATAAGTAGGTATCTATGCCTACGTATATTATAAAAATTACTATAATTTATTTGGACGAATGCATATATTTTCCAATCCTATGATTTTTATGTCGTTTTTACACAATTATTGAAAATTTAACTAATTACCTTTTCAAAGCACCATTCTGATAATATTTGTTATCAGGAAACAAATACACATATAAGTTTTAGGTAATTCAAGAATTCTATTAAAAAAAAAAATTTCCATAAAAACAAATGAATATTGGTGTTGGAAATTAACTTGATTAACTGTTGTGAACTACTTATGAACATTTTTATTTAAAATACATTTGAAAAATTCTATGTGAACGATTCTATTTTATTCATATAACGTTCATTCTGTTTTCTATATCTATTTGATATTGAAAAAATATGTATATTATATAATATAAATAAAATAATATTTAGTAAATAAATGGTTTTTATAAGTATCTATTCATTTCTTAATTTCAATAAATTTTAATTAATAATTATAAATTACTAAAATTATATGATATACAAAAAGTAAATATCATAATTTAAGCACTTTAAAAAATGTAACATTTAAATATTTTTATATTTAATATTTTTATGAAGTCTATTTATGCATTTTGAGATATTTAATTCATAAAAGGGTTGATTTTTGATTTTAAGACTTGAAATTTTAATACTAATAGTAATACGTGTATTATTCTGATTATATGTAAAAATCATGAAAATCGTTAGTTTATGTTGTACAATTCTATATGTATATATATATATTTGTTTATATAATATATAATAGTACTTAATAATGATGTAATTTTTATCATTTTTCTTTTTGTATGTATACACTTATATAAAATCGGAGGAGGAGTTTTTGTGCAAAGTAAATTTTTATGGTTAAGTAAGGCTGTCAGAGGTTAATATTATTTCTTATTAATAACCTTATTCTAACCATATGATCACAGTTATCATCAATGACAGTTGACGTAAACAATTGTATTTATCAAAAAAAAAAAGAACACTTTTATATATTTTGGAATATATTTAAAACTCACTACTATGGGTATTAAAAAATGTTTAAACAACCATAATATATCTTTGTTATTGGTAAAATGGTATTATTTTTAAAAAAAAAAAAAAACATGTAATGTGATTGTAAATTATAATTCCTTTCAACAATATTAATATAATTAATTTTTCAGGCATTTTTAATATATCGTAAATTTCGTATCTGAGGAAATGCATTTAATGTGAATCTTATTTAGCAGATGTTTTAAATAACATATAGGCTACCATTTGTCAGATCGTAAATTATAAAAACTGATAGGGTTTCCTCGTATATAACATACACGACAGATTCTACAATACATAATACTGAAAAAAGTAGTTAAAAATTACTTTCACAAAGGCATTGTACTTAGTTGAATTGTCATAAGTTCATGGAATTTTTTAATAAGTTAATAAATAAAATCATATAAACTTTTAAAGATCAATATAGTAAATAAAAATAATGGCGTCGAAATTATTTAATATTAATATTATATTAATGATTTTTTGCATAGTTTTGTTGTGGAATGTCTCAGAAGCTTTAGGTAATATCAATTTATGAACAATTTATAATTTATTATAATGTTTAATATTTTATTGGGGTATTTTAAGTAATCAATATTATATTTTAAATGTATAAATATGAATATGCTTATGATATATAAATCTAGATTTATAAATAATGTACTGAATACGTTATATATATACATATTTTTATATAATATTGGTCTCTTAAAGAAATTCTGATAAATACATTAACTAGAACCAAATATATGTCAATATCAGACTTGGGTAGTATTTCAAATATTATTTAACTACTTGTTTTTGAAAGTATTTAAAACAGTATTCTGAATAACTTTTAAGGTTCAATTAGATTTTTCCGTCAGTGTCTTATTTTATTTTGTTTTCAACCATGTTTAGTTGGGCAGTAATCACTGTCATCATCACTTTTTATTTTGTGTAATCACGATATTTGTTTAAAATTATGTTTATGCAAAACAAATAAAAACACATTTAACAGAAGTTTTTGAGTTAAAACACTTATTAGTAAATTAATAGAAAATAATATTTTGGAGACAAACTTTATCGAGATTTTATGCTACTTTAATATAAACATAATGGCACAATATTTTGTGTATAAAATACGTTTTTTTTTTAGCTTATTTTAATTGTTTTTTTTTTTATATTTTTTTAATTAATATCTATTTTTTAAAAAGCTGATTTGATGAATTTCACCCATGAGTTCCAAATTGAAATTAAAATGTTAATAAGTTTTAATTAAACTGCAATATTTCGATACAATTTTGAAGGTATTACGATTATCTAAGGAGAGCCAAACTTAAGATCGTCTCTAAAATATTGTCCTTAATTTATTTTATATTGGGTATTGTAACTCTAAAATGACATTAAAAGGTATTTTCGTAGACATACTTTTACTACTGAAAATCATTGGTGTGGTCATAACTTAATGTTAAACTTACTATACGGAATCTGACAAAATATATTTACTCTGGCACAGATCTGCTCGATAAAAAAAAGAGGTACAGAAATAAATAGAAAATAATAGTAATGTGATATTTTATAAACTATAAATTATCATAATGAATTTAGTAAAATATATTAGAATAAAAAGCACTAAAATTCTGAAAATGGTCCGAATGTTTATTAAATTAATATTTTTTGTTACAATATATAAAAATAAATGCCAAGAAATATTCTTTTATATTGAATAAAAATTATCCTATTTGTATTTTATTTTTGAAAAATGTACCTCTAAACGAAACACCCGTTATATAATATGCGTATTTTTATAATTACCCTGGTTATATAATAGTATCTTATCAATAACCAAATGCGATATAAATTCTATTTTATGGTTTATTATAACCAAAATTCAGTGTATATGAAATTGAGTAACCAAGATATATTCAGTAAATGGGAAAAACACGCCTATTAGTTTTACACTAAGACTACATACAGGTACAAATCATTTTTAACTTGATTTTTTTTATTTTAAATAAATAATACTATGAAAATTTGTTTCCATATAGTTAAAATAATAATCACCCCCTCCCCCTTAAAATAAGTACAATCGACTATATAATTCTACTTGGTTTCAGCTTTCAAATGTATATTTTAACATTTAAATCACACTTCATGTATACACAATAAATAATTATGTATACAAGAAATTTGAAATTCAAATAGTTTTTTAAACCGAAATAATATTGTGAAAAAATTAAAATGCTAACATTAGAATAAATAAATCATAACCCACTAAAAAATTTAAATGTTAGACTATAGAAATCTATATATTATATTTATAGACTATAGATTTAAATTAATATTTATATAGTCAATAATAGTTTTCTAGAGCTTTTATAAATGTTTTTAAATATGTCTGGTTTAATTTCAGATAAGAAAACTGAATCGAAAACAGAGGACCGAAAAATTGCATCACCAGAAAAATTATTCAATTCATTTACACCTAGCCCCACGCCACCACCTCCAAAAAGAAAACGTTTCATTGAATCAAAATATAAAGGTTCATCCAATGTAGTGAGAGATTTAAATTTTCAAAATGACCCAGAAAAATTAAAATTAAGTACTTTGAAATTGTAAAAAATAAAAAGTTATAATTTTTATAAATATTTATATATTTTCAAATTACAATTTAAAAAATGTATGCAATAAATGTAATAAATTAATCATGTAATATCAAACAAAAATTGTTGTCTATTTATAATTTCATTCAAATGTTGACTGTTAATATTGAACATTATAATCTGATCGAGATTGCATCGTGATACATCTATGGATAATATCAAAGAAAATTTTTTAAAAAGCCAATTTTTTTGGCATTGGTGGATCTACGGGAATGGGGGAGGGTCGTTTAAGACCCCCTTCATAAAGACCATAATATTATAATATAATCCATCGAATACACAAAAATATTTTTTATGAAATAATTTTCAATATATCCATCTGTTGAATTTAATGGTAGTTTTAAAAAAGATTTTGATTATTTATAACACCGCGAAATAATACCCTTAATTATTGGACATTAAAAAAGTATAAAAATATAACCTCTATTCCCTAATAATGATAAAAGTCTAGATCCTCCACTGATTTTAGGACATTATAGGATATTTACATATAAATAAACAAGAAAGAAATTTACGAATTATTATTTAAGAGGATGTTATATTCGTATTTGTTGTTTCCGTCTAACCTATCGTTAATATACAAAATTAACGTTCTGCATTTCTATCGCAACTTTATCATTTTTAATATTAATGTAAATTGACATATATTATCAAATTTATGAACGAAATCGTTATCTATACTATGTTGATATGTTTTTTTACAATATTTTAATTTTGAAAAGATATAAAACTATTTTTAAATGCCAATAATTAAAATAGATATCTTTTTTTTTTTTAATTAAAATTATGTAAAAAGATGTCGAAAAGGCATAGATAATGATTTCATCTATAAATAAGGTAATAGGTAAATTTACCCTAATATGAAAAATGACAAAATTATGATGCAAATGCTGAACATAAATTTCGTATATTAACAGTTGGTTAGATGGAGATAGTGATGCACAAAGCAAGACCAAGACCAAGACCATGGCAGTCTTGGTCTTGGTCTTGGTCTTGTCTACTCAGTAGAAGATAGTCTTGGTCTTGGTCTTGGTCTTGTTGAATGAATCTTGGTCTTGGTCTTGGTCTTGTTGAATGAATCTTGGTCTTGGTCTTGGTCTTAGTAACTCAGTCTTGGTCTTGGTCTTGGCCTTGTTGAATGAATCTTGGTCTTGGTCTTGGTCTTAGTAACTCAGTCTTGGTCTTAGTCTTGGCCTTGTTGAATGAATCTTGGTCTTGGTCTTGGTCTTAGTAACTCAGTCTTGGTCTTGGTCTTGGTCTTGCAAAATTCTTGCAGCCTTGATTTTTTTTTTTTTTTTTACCAAAGTTATAAATAAGAATAAATAATTTATTTATACGTACACAAGGGAGGATACAGGGAGCAATGGGAGTGATTCCCCCCTCTGTTCACAAAAAATAATTAGGTAGATACCTGTATAGTTGACTGTTTTCGATAACATCGAACTTTCAAGAAATAGTAGAATATCTGTTTACCCATATACAGTGAAACCTCCCTTAACGGACACCTCTAAATAGCGGACACCTTCAAATAGCGGACGTTTTTTCGGGGACGGGGACATTTTCACTATTTATGTATAGGAAAACCTATAAATACAGGACACTCTAAATAACGGACGCTTTTATGACATTGCTATTAATGATTTTTATCATTTTGGATGCAATTTACTGGGTATCTTCATCTACAAAAAACATTCAACCCAAAACAGTGAAGAAATTCTTTTTGCGGTTTGGCTTTAGGCACCGTGATAACAACGTTACAGACGTTGATGATCTACTTACACTAATAGAAGAACTGGGCAATCTTATTAAGGTGATTGACAATAAAATTACGAAAAATGACTACATAACACTAGACGATTGCGTAGAGACTTACGACAC
>JAIPRL010011578.1:0-13315 GCA_025469235.1 Pemphigus obesinymphae
AAATTTGTTAACAGAGAAAAAAAAAAAAAAAATAAACATCATTGTAAAACCACTAGCTCCCTCGCTACGCTCAGAATCTAAAATTAGGGGTTTTCATTTAAAAATCAAAAATTAATGCATTTATTTCGTAATTTGAAAGGAGGGGGGTAAATATTTAAAAGAATCCTCAAATATGCGTATTGTAATTTAAATAAATATACAAAAATCAGAATTCAAAAAAATATACTAGGGAGGGAGAAATCTGTAATGTTCCATACTTTTTGAACACGCTGTATTTATTTCAATTCATAATTATTTGTTTTACCTTATACAAAAGTTTTATTTTAATCTAACTTGAGATACATTGATTTTATATAGAACTACGTTTTAAAAAGGCAATTCATAGAATTTAATCATTTTGAGAAATTCATTGATTAAAATGTATATTATTATTTTTATTCAGTTTTTTAGATTCAAATTCTAGTGTAGATTTAAATACTCTTTGGATACTTATAAAAAATATAACTAGTTATGTATATAGATTTATCTAAAAGAAATTAAGATACGAAATTTCGCTAAAAATTATTTTTTGAAACTACCGAATTATATTAGATGCTTTAATATTAAAAAACTGATCTCCTCGGACCCACGGCATGTTGAATTATGTTTATAATTTTCAAGGAATTGTATAAAGCATTGTTAATCATTTGTAACCTATATTAACAAGGGTTTATTTTAGTATGTTTTACACCTCTATCAATTAGAGATATCTTGAGTATTCTACGACAAAAACTAAGTGCATTGAGACAATTATTCCAAAAAAAACCTCCCCTTTCGGAGAGGAGGTTATTAATATTAAAAATGTGCGTGATACAGATTTGTTATGAAACAGTAATTTGTTAAATTTTTATATTATATCTTTTTTCTTCTACCAAAAATGATTTGTTTTTAATTTTTTATATCGAAAATTCAAGTGAAATTTGCTATTAAACAATCTAATTATTTTAGGATATAACTAGATAAACATTTTTATCTTTGTTTGCCTATTCCAAGTAATTAAATAATTCACAGAAGCTACTAAACCATGATGTTAGCGTAACGCTAACACGATACCAATCTTGTTACAAAATATAGCGATACCGATGACGGGTTAAAAATATTCAGAATAGCCGATAATATATAAAAATATCTACTCTAGGAAGGCCTCCGAGTCTGAATAATTTGGGTTAGACGGAATGGAGTTCTGAGAATAATATTTATTTTTTTTGGTGGGGGGGAAGGATCTGCATCGACGTATGTCCTAGATGATGCTGAACCAAAATATATCTCATTGAAATTATTAGAAAAAAATAAAATAATGAACTGTGGTTTTAGTATAGTATTATACACTGATCTATCTTCTATTATATCTATCTACGAAAGTTTAGAATAGCAAATTAGATTTTCTTAATATTCATCTTGGGAAGCCCAACGCCATAAGTTTGAACCTAGTCTAGCTGGGTGTGTATTTTGAAATATGATCAAGCTTATTTTTCGATCATTTGTACCATTATTACTTTTTAATTAATTACATGTAATTTAAAAAAATTACAATTTAACTTAATGAATTTATTAGTAATTTAAAATGAAAATTAATATATATTATAAAATATAACAATATTTATAAATATAAGTAAAATGTATGTATTATAGAATATGATTAAAAGTAACAAATAGTTTTAAATGTAAGATGTCACCAGGTTAACAATATATATATAAGTAAAATTAAAAGATATTATATAAAATACCCTTTGATGAATTACGGATGAAACTTGTTGTTACTCATAATCTTTTTTTTTAAGTCTCTCAGCACATATTATGTTTAATTGGTGTATTATATTTCTTTTTATTTATAATTAATTATTTATTTTATTTTATATAAAATATTGAAAATTGGAAAATTTTTATTTTAATCTAGCTTGAGATACATTAGTTTTAGAGAATTATGTTTTACAATGGTAATTCATCGAATTTAAGCGTTGTGAGAAATTCATTGATTCTAATTAATATTAATATTTTGATTCATTTTTTTAGATATAAATTCTTCGAGGGTAGATTTAGATACGGTTTAGATACTTTTAAATATATAACTAGGTATGTATCAGTGGCGTTTCCTGACCCCCCCCCCTTTCACATAAGAAAAATATGCGTACACAAATATTTAATATTCAATGTTTTTGTATGTTCTGATCTCAATAATAAGTATAACAGGTAAAATATAATATAATATTATATTATAATTTATACAGTATAATATACTTTCGAGTTGTCTGATAAACAATAGTTTGACACAGAAGTGAACATTGTACTTGTTTGTTCAATTTACTACCTCATACCTGCCTAAAGTCATATACAGTTAGCTACGATATACACAATTGAAAACAATAGGTCGGCACTCGGCATAATCGTATCCCGCAAATCGTTTCAAAAGTTTACTACGCCATGATGAAATATTGGCACTGTATCGAAGTCACCTGATAGAAATACGATGATATACGATTATAGGTATAAAGGTATATTCTGAAGCCATTGACAACATTTTTTTAACGTCCAACACGTAAACGAATTGCGATCGAGTTTCGAAGCAAAAACCGGTCGCATTTGTTTTGTTGGTTCAATATATTTATTCTTGTTCAATAATATATTAATAATAAATGGGTCTATGATAATTGATAATACACTTGATATTATTTATATATTATGTAAACAATCGTACATGGTTTTTTTATTTTTAAAATGCATATTTATTATAATTAAAATAATCATTATACACGTAGATTTGTAAGGCGTTAACACACAACTTGCACACCCAAAGAAAACGCCAATGGTATGTATATAGATTTTTCTAAAAGAAATTAAGATGACGAAATTTTGGTAAAAATTATTTTTTGAAATTACCGAATTATATTAGATGCTTTAACAATTGAAAAATTGATCTTCTAGGACCCACGGCATGTTAAATTATGTATATGATTATCACGGAATTGCACAAAGCGTTGTTAATAATTTGTAACCGACATTATAATATTACAACATGTTACACATTTTAAACAAATTTTCAATTAAAGACTATATAATTGTATTAATAATTATTTGCAAAAAATATAGGTAATATAAAATAGGTATATATTTACTTGAAACATATTGTATACTGGACACAATTACTATGGCGATAATTACAAACGAATTCATTTTAATTGAATCCATTACTGTATTTTGTTGTACTGTAGTAAGAACTGCTACTGCAATAGGAATATTGTGTCGGTTTTTTAAAAACTGAAAGTTATATAGCTGTGTTGAGTAAACATTTGACTAGAAAATAAGTGTTTGTATAACACATATGCCAATGCCATATGTTTGGGCAAGGAAAGGGGGATATTATATTATATTATATTATATTATATTATCTCATTTAAATTATTAAAAGTCTGTTTTCAGTGAACTGTATGTTTCTAGTACATAAATTAAAATGTATGTTGCACGTACGCACAAACCATATTGCAGGTTACACCGTCGGGTTGGAACTAACCAAATGTTAATGAAATTGGAGCAATTCGTAATATTGCTTGGTACCACGTAATTATTACGTTTATTTATATTTTTTTTTTACTATACAATATTTATATTTATTATAATACAATAATTATTACTTTATACTTACCTATTTTACCTATTGAATAACAAAAATATTTTTTTATATATATATATATAAATATTATAGCATATTCTGTACGTCATTACAAATTTGATTTTTCCTTAAATAATAAGAATGGTTAAAATTACTTATTATTATTATTATTTTTTTTTTTTACTTGACCCCCCCCCCCCCCGAAATAAAATCCTGGCTACGTCCCTGCCACGTATAACTAACTTTTATACTGTTGTATACGGGATACATTATAATATAGTGTATAATATATACGTAATGTAGACATATATGTTATACATCATATCCCGTATACATATTGTACAATGTGTTGACTCGGGGCTTAGCGAGTAGGTCACACGTGTAACGTTCACACGATGCCAGTCGACACGATGTATATCTGACGATGGGTCTACGTGTTTGTAAAGGTAAAATATGCTTGGATCAGCACATTCCAAAGGCTTCGGACGGAGGGCTCCCATAGATCCCGTCCGGCGGCGGTCGGCAGTCGGCAGTCGGTTTAGAGTTGGAATACAGTAGCGTGTTTTTTAAGGGTATTTTCTTTGTCCAATTGGACACCCAGTCAGCGTAGATGCGACACCCGGTGACACAGGCGGAAATCCATTAAAATTACAGAGGGGGAGGCGCTAACATTTTTAACATCAATGTGAGCCGTGAAGACTTTGCCCCCACATCTCCACCACACAGCTAAAAACCACTGTCTACAGTTCAAAACCCACAATTTTCTTCATTTACATAGAACAATATAAATATAATAATTAAATGTAATTAGATTTTTAAAATTTAAATCAATATTATAATTAAATTAAATTGCATTCATCGTAATATTTTTTTCAACAAATTTATCAATAATTTCTATGTTGTTTATATTTTTTGATACTTGTTTTTCAATATTATTATACTTATAATCACATCATAGTATTGTGTTTATCAAATCTGTGGCAATTACGGATTATGATATTCGGCCATATTTATTATTTTGGTATGATTAGTGGTTATATCTATTGTACATTTTTAAGGATTTCCTTTCATAAAACAAATGATCACATTTTTAAAAAATAGCAATTAGTCCTCAAATATCCTAAATCAAAATGGGAAAAAATATAACATCATTTATGACATAAATTTTTTTAGGAAGCTACTGAAATATTTGGAGGGGCTAATAAAAAATTTGGGGGAGGGGCTTATCCCCCCCTCTAAGCCCCTACCCATTTCCGCCTAGGCTTAGTAATGAAATATTCGACTCATTGGGTATCCTCTTAATTTCTAAAATTTATTGATGTATATTGGTATAATACCTACGGAAATAAGTAAAATAATGATTTATACATTTATGCAAGTAATTTTCTACTATATTTAGACTTAAAAGATTGAACATATATGTACTCAACATCTGTTGATTATAGTAAAAAAAAGTACGAAAATTGTATGTGTATAATAGCTCGATATGGCTGTTCAGAAAAAAAACGACACTATCATCAACGTGATTATCAATCTGGAACGCAAAAAAAAGACGCTTCTGAAAATGCTTCCCCATCCCATAATTTGGCCCTTAATAACTGTAAATCTGGACCTAGTATGTAAAATGAAAGAGGTACTCAATTATAAATTCAAAATAATCACTTTTTAAAATACGTAATAAAACAAATAATAATAATATAAACTCCACGCCGCACAGTGGGAGGATAAAGACTTTTACCGCGACAAAAATAAAGAAATTATATCAAAATTAAAATAATTACCCAGTAAATACTAATTTATTATTATCTATTGATCATGAAATTAGAGCTTATTTTTGTCAATTACATATATATCAGAATATTAAAAGCCCAAGCATAGCGATTAAATTTTATTTGACATTACTTCATCTAATACTAAGGCTAATAAAATCTAAAATCTAATACTAATACTGAGGCCGCATTTGTGTAATTATATGTCAATTTTTTTAAAACATCGTATGAAAATCAGACCTAACAAAAAATCACGAAAATATTTATTTCGTCACTTCATCTTTTCTTCAAAATGTCGTGTTAGTAATTTCAATGATGAAATTTAAAATCATTGACATTTTTAGATAGGTACAAAATATACATTGTAAATGATCAAAACTAAAATAATAATAAGTTGTTATCGAAAAATTAATAATATAATAATTAAAAAGATTAATGTTGAATGCGTTTAAATGCCGGAACATTCATATAATCATATTATGAACGATTTTATAAGAGAAATATATTAATATTTTTGTATCAATCTTAGAAATTGGTAAAATTGGTATAATACAATCATCATTCGATTTGAAGGTTTTATTAAGCGTCAGATGGCGAAAAGAACTGGGGATATAATATGTCATTCTTAAAACCACTGATTGTATATAATTTTCGAAAAATGAGGACAGTATTCAATGTAGTTATATACTGCCACTCGTTGACGGGAAAGGCGGCGAAGATATGTATCTCTACGATGACGTATTAACTGGTTGCTTCGACGGCGGAGCGTATAAAACTAAACTGCACCAACTCGTATGTGACCTTGACGACACGCGCGGTTATTTATATACGTTATATCTTATATATATATAAATATAAAAAACTAATGACGACACTAACAAAATCTGAATTTGTGTCTTCTTTTTAAATTTGATCTCTGCAGTTCCGATTTCACAAAATTTCCCCGATTTTCAGTCTTGATTTTCTGATATACCAAAACTAAATTGACACGACGGTGGTTCACGTATGTTCTAATTAATAATTTTCGTATACGAAATTTCCAAAATACCACAGCAACAATATAAATGTAGCTTAATTTCGGTATCCGACCGCTGCCACCAATAAAGTGTACTACCACACCAAATAGATATTAGTAATTATATAATACCCGATAAATTATCTTGATAAATAATAAAATAGAGTTTCTGATTAAGACTTGCGTAATACGTGATTGCTGTACTCTGATTCTAAACCGACTGACGACCGTCGGACGGGGTCTAGGGGAGCCGTCGTCCGAGACCTTAGGAATGCGCTGACCCAGTCATATTCTACCCTTGCAGACACGTCGATCGTCGGTGTACCGGATGGATTACATGCGCGGCCTACTTGCTAAATCCTGGTCCTGAGTCATCACATTGTACAATATATATACGCGATGAGTCGTATAACACATATATCTATACACTACACACAATATAATGTGTCCTGTATATAACAAAATAATTAAAAAGTATACCTACGTACAACATTTATGCATATTAGAATCATTACAAGACTGTTTAGTAGCAAGTTTGGGGTGGTTTAATCCGATTCTGGTGTATCGCTAGGTGGGCATTCATTCCCCTTACTTTTTCAGTATTTGTAAATAGTGCTTGTTACACTCTTATACATGGTCGATTTATTTGTTTTGCTGATGACTTAAAAATATTTCTAAAGATTAACTCTCTCAGTGATTGTCGTAAACTTAAGGATGATCTCAATAGTTTTGAAGCTTGGATGAATTAGCTTGCTTCCAGTTGATACCAGTATATGTGATCTTCGATTAACTTTTACTCCATTTCTTTATCTCCATGCTCATATTATAATGCTACTTGTAAATCTTTAAAAGCATTGGGTTTTATTAAAATAGTAGCTAGTCTATTCAAATTCTGTGAATGCTCCGTATAGGGATCTACATGAATGCTCTGTATAGGATCTACATGAATGCTCTGCATTGTCCCATACACTATTGCTTTACCCCCTCGTATGCCTGACATACGAGCTGGCATTCCGGTCGATAGGTTTTGCTCATCAAAGTTTTTCCTACCGACTCTCTAACATACGATATAATATAATATAATATAAATAATATAAAATATACATTATACTTAATAACAAATATTCATATTAATACTAACTAATACAATCAGGGGTTCCTAACACCCCTCAACTTAAATGGAACATAAGGACCTAATGGTTTCACATGTTCCGTACAAGTATCCAAATTATATTGTTACATGAATACAATCCCAAATAATTATATTAGTAATACAATATGATAAAAAAAAAATTTAAAAAAATGATTATACAATTCTTAACTTTTAAGCTTTATTCGTTATTCCGTGACGGATTATCCGGTAATTCTGTATAATACATTTTGATTATTCTATTTCTAAACTTAATATTTAATATACCAATAGTAACTATTACAATGAATGTTAAAATATACATAATTATAACATGAAATTCCATTCGATAATTACTAATGAATCTATTGTTACTCTTTGTAATTTATTTATTTCTAATAATTTTCAGGTTACGGAATTGAAATCATTTATGATCTTTATATTGTTTAGGTTCTGAGGAATTATATTTTTAAGATTTTCTGATAACACTGATATAAACTTGTTTTTAGAATTTTCTGGGACTAAATCAGTATAAATATTTCTATTAAGTCTACTAGTTGGTAATATAATGGAATTTTCTGTATGAATTTCATAACTTTGGGAGGTTATCAACTTACTGATGCCTGAGATCTTAATTGTTATTATCTCAGGTGGCTCTGAACATTTGATAGTTACTATGTGTAAAATAACCACGCATTGGTCACTATTAACTTATCCTAAATGGTCTTGTTTAATGTTACAAATTTTATTTTACAAGTATCTGGAATAGTCTGATATGTTAGAAGTGATAATTTACAAAAGTTTGATCTTGATCGGTGATGGAAGGGTTAATTTCCTTTACAAATTGTATACATTCCTAAATTTTTGCATGTTTCCCATTGTTGTCAACTCAAAAAGAAAAATTCTTCGTTATCATTACTTAGTGCCAAATATTCGATTTCAGGCTCGATTAAGTAAAGGAATTGTAATAGAAAATACTAGATATTCATTTTAGATAAAAATTGTTATTTTAGAGATTTCGTAAAGGTTAGGTATAGATTCAGGTATAATTTCTACAGGAATGGTGTTTCCCGAAGGTAGGTTCGTTTTAATTTCTTTTAATTCTTGTAATAATTTTCTGGGTATAATTACACTAATAAGGAGTTTAAGTGATTAAATTCCTGCATTTATAATAGCAATATGGTTTTGTGTTTCGTAAGCATACTGATTGAGTATATCTTCGAACAAAAATGCTTGTTTCAATAATTTACTTTTAAATTCATAACTTGTTAATATTTCTAATACTTTTCTTTGTTAGTTCTTGTAAATACTGCAAGTTATCTTCAAGTTTCTGTTGATATTCCGTAATTTTTTTTAAGGTATTATTTGAATCTATTGTTTCCACTTGTACAACCCTGGTTTTTTCTTTGACTAAATTAATATTCTGAATTTTGTTTTTGACTAATTCTAGGATCTGTCTGAAAATAAATTTGGTGTCGATGTTTGATCAGGCACTTAAAGGTATTTCTCAATCCTCAGCGGATTCGATTTTCAGTATTTGAGTTGTGCCCTATCGATAACATCACATTACGACGATTCGACTAAATATCGTATACATAGGGTAGGGTTGTCGTAGAAAATTGCTGTACAAATTGGTTACAATTGTTTTCTATTTCCACAGTTCCAAAATTGCCTATCATTTGTTTACATATTGTTCCCATTGAATTTTACTGAGTCATTAGTTTATCATATTTTAAACCAAAAAAATTGATATTTACATATGCTACCAAATACCAATTGATATGCGAAGTTCTGACCAATCTATGAGATTCATAGTATATTCCTTTATGGTCAGTGAAAGATGTAATGTTAAAAGTTTCTGGAGTTTCTGATGTAATATTTTGTATTGTCATTATTAGGATTATGACGTTCTGGAATGACAAGTTTTTCCTGGGGATTCCAGTGAATGCCATCGTGGATGTCATAAAACATTTTAATTTCCTGGTATCATTATTCATAAAATAATTTTAATAAGTTTTGGTAAATGGTCTGATTTTTCTTATTCTTTATTATGATTACTTTTTTGGATTTTGTATTTACTTCTAGAATTTCGTAACGTCCTAGCTACTTTGGGGCTAATTAATTTTTTTGATGCTTTTTCTTGTAATAAAACTTTTTGTCCTACTTTAAAACTTTGATTATTTGCTGTTTTATCATAGTGTTCTTTTAATTTATGTTTTGCTTCTAACAAATTGCTTCATGCTAAAGCTTGAGCTTCCTTGCTTTTTTATTTTGTATTGATAGTCTGAGTAATTCTACTGCAGTTCTATATTTTGACTTAATGATGATGGAATCACTACTGGATTTCCATAGACTAATATGAATAGTTGGAATTTTATGGTTGAATGAATTGTCGAATTATGACAAAACATGGCATACGGAATTTTGGTACCCCAATTTTGTGGATCGTTATCTATAAAACTCCGAATGTACTCTCCTACAGTACTATGAGATATAGAATTAGATATAGTATTCAAGACTTCTGTTGCTCTGCGGATGGTTTGGTGTGGTTGACAATTAACGTATTTTCAAAAGTTTACACACTTCTTTAAACACATTACTTATAAATTCGGTACTACAATCTGTTACTAAACTCTGGGGTAATACATGTAAGCATACAAATTGGGTGACGAAAGATGAGCCACTGTATTGGCTTCATGATTTTCCATGAGACACGCCCAAGCAAATTTTGTGAGATCATCCTCCAATGTTAAAATAAAAGAATTCCCTTGATAGGATCGTGGTAATGGTCCCACAATATCAAGAAATATTTTTTCAAAAGCTTTGGATGCTGTTGTAGTGATCGTCATTGGTTTATTCAAAGTTCGTGATCCAGTCTTATTTCGTTGACAAACGGGACACCTCTTGATAAATTCTCTAATTTGTTTTCTCATCCCTTTCCAATTGTATTGGAGATAGAGTCTGTTGAATTTTCGAGTGACACCTTGGTGTCCCCCAAAAGGATTTTGATGATATTCTTTGATTATCTGTTCTTTTTCTTCGTCTGTCATTTTGTCTTTTGTGTACACATGCATTTTGACCATTGAGTTTTTGAAAATATACCGAAGCATATTACGAATGGTTTCCCACTGTAATCCATCTAAACCACATTCACGGGACAGGCTAGATTGGTCATCTGATTTTCTATACATAAACGTTTCAAATTTTGAAGGCTGCAAAATACTGCTTGATATGTTGACTTTTACCAATAAAGTTCTCTGGTAATCAAGGAAAATATTTTATATTTAAAAACTGGGGTATACCAGTTACTATATTTAGTAACTGGGGGAAAAGATATTGTTGATTGTTTTGCTCTTTACTTTTCTAGTGTTTATGATAATAATTTATCTATACCAACTTCATCATACCAAGTGTCATCTTCCATCAAAAATTATACACCTGAAGTTAACTTACATTCATGCCAATTTAGCATATCCGATGTTCTTAATGAATTTGATTTAATTACTACAAAAACTAGTCCTGGTCCTGATATGATATCAAATCATTTTTTTACTGAATGTAAATTCGTTTTAGCCATTCCGATGTTATATTTATTTAATTTTTCACTCTCTACAGGTTGTTTTCCTTCTGATTGGAAAATTAGCTTTGTTACCCCAATCAAAAAGGTAAATGATTTATCCAACATAATAAATTATCGACCTATTTCCCTTATTTCTATTATACCCAAGATATTCGAATCAATTGTATATAAAACAATTTACCCTATACTGGCCCCCATAGTTAATGAAGATTAACACGGATTTTCAAGGGGTAAATTAACAACAAAGAATCTATTAATTTTAAAAAAAATTATATTGGATGCTTTTGCTTTAGGACATCAAGTTGATGTAATTTACACGGATTTTTCTAAGGCTTTTGATAAAGTTAACCACACATTTCTCTTTATTAAACTATATGCTATAGGTATTCGTGATCCTTTTTTATCTTGGTTGATGTCATAAATAGAAAACATATAATCAAAGTAAAAAACTTTATGTCTGGTTCATTTAATATTCTATTAGGTGTTCCTCAAGGTTCACATTTGGCGCCTTTGTTGTATTATTTTGTTTATTAATGATTTACACTTTTTAAACTCACGAAAACTTTTGTTCGCCGATGATATGAAAATTTTTCGATTAGTAAAGTTATCTTCAGATTCTGTCCTATTACAAAATGACTTAAATTTATTATCAATTTGGTGCAAACAAAACAATTTACTATTAAATACTGAAAAGTGTAATGTTATGTCATTTTCCAGATCACGTACGGCAGTTTTTTATGAATATTATTTAGATAATGTTTTACTTCATCGAATAACTGAATATCGTGATTTAGGTGTTTTGTTTGACAGTAATCTATCTTTTAATAGACATTATTTAAATATTACAAAAAAAGCATCATCTGTTCTTGGATTTATAACCAGGACTTGTAAAGATTTTTCAAACTCAATTACCCTTAAAACTTTATATTTTTCAATAGTACGTTCTACTCTAGAACATAATTCTATTGTCTGGTCGCCTTCAGATAATATTCACATACAATGCCTTGAAGCTATACACAATCGTTTTCTTCGCTTTATATCCTACAAATGTAATATTTATCGTCAACCTCATTCACTATATAAGCCTCTATTAAACACACTAAATATGAATAGCCTCAACGTTTGGAGAAATATATCGGATTTAAAATTCTTATATAGATTGGTCAATGGTTATTTAGATTGTCCTGAACTGCTTAATTTTATAATTTTTACGTTCCTCAACGCCAAACTAGATCTATTTATACGTTTAATATAAAATTACATAGAACCAACTATGCTATGAATGCTCCTTTAGTTAGAACCATGAGATTAGCTAATGAAACCAATATTGATATGTTTAATTTACCTCTATTGAGACTTTTTATAATTATATTATTAGATATTACTTGTGAATTATTTTTATTATTATATTCGTTTTACCTAGTATACGCTGTTAAATAATCTTATTTGTTTTATATTTTCTCTTTTAAACTTACCTTATTAGCAGGGCTGTGAATTTGTAGGAAAGTGCATTTTTTTTAGCTCATTGTGAAACATAGCTTTCTAAGCACAAAATTTGAATTATGTGACAACAAAGTCATTAACAAAACTTTTATTTTGCATTTTTTTGCATTTTTCGGCGTTTTTAATTTTTTGGGTAATTTTTTTGCCTATTTAGGTCATATTTTACTTTTTTAGTGCATTTTCCGGTATTTTTTTTATCAAATTCCGTCAATTAACATGTTTACACACATATTTTTTATTTTGCACATGCTATATATACGATAAATTTATATTTTATAAAATAATATTTTACACAAGCTGTATAAGGGTGTAGTTACAACGTTTGATTTGGTCAGGATTGGATAAGATAAGGCAATTAGTGGAGTAGTTATTTGCGGCATGTCAGTCACAAATTTCCAGATTAAGTTGGTATCTGTAAACTATTCAGCATTGTCGTTTAGTACCTGTTCGACGTTTGTGAGTGTGCTTGGTGCTTACAGTAAAAATGCCCAAATCTAAACCGCAATTTTCGCCAATATTGCGAAAGTACGTAAATTAATTTGGCGCTGATATTTTCAGTACCGATGGTAAAATATTGTATTGCAAAGTATGTGCAGTGAGAGTTTCAGCAGAAAAAAAGTTTACGATACAACAGCACATTGCAAGAGACAAGCATATTCTAGGTGTCGAAAAA
>JAIPRL010011579.1:0-13312 GCA_025469235.1 Pemphigus obesinymphae
CCACCATGTTTGCTTATCCTGTGGCATATTACCTCTACTCACGCCCACGACTTCCTTAGCAACTTTCTTAACACCCTCTGCTACCTTTTCCCACATTTCGTTTATATTCCCTTCCATGTTCCACATCACTGTCCCAATTAGCTTTCTTATAAATACTTTTTCATTTTCACCCGTTAGTTTCCACCACCTAATCTTCGGTTCCTTAACTATATTTTTCTTTTTGTACACCCTCTTTTTCCTACACCATATATGACATATAAGAAATGACATATGTTTTTCAATAAAATAAAATAATAACTGTTAACATATTACAAACGCTGCGTATAATAGAAAGTGATAAAAACTATGATATTATATGGCATCATGGGGGCTGAAAGGGTTAATAAACATTATTTACATTTATAGTAGAACATGGTATAGTATGAGCTATGAACCAAAATGTTCACCAATTGAATAACGTGAAACTTCAAAAATCAGTTTTGCCTCACTACCGGTCTTGCCTCGTGTTCCCTTACGTCTATTAAAATAGATCGTTTAAAAAATGAGTACACATTAGTTACCATACAAAATGCTAAATTATTAGTTTAGAAAAATATGTCTTATCTGAATTATATGTGCTACTTTTGTTTACAATCAGTAAAAAAAAAAAAAATCTTATATAAAGAACATTTAAAAACTAACCATTGATTTTTACAAAATTACAATAAAAACCAATATTATTATTGTTTTAGTTAAATAATATAACTAAACTTAGTACACAATGAATACAATAAATATATGTAGAACTTTGTGCGTCTACAAATTACATACATACATAGTATCATTACTTTTCATCAAATTTATTAGATCATTCTGCAACATCATGCTCTTGATAATGTTACATAGACTTTTAAGTATGTAATTTTTTTAAGAAAGTAAAAAGTAAAAAATACATACATCTATGAAAAAAAAATATATATATATATTTACGGTCGTCTGTCATTATTGATAGTCAATTATCACAATGGTTATCACTTATCACTTACCACTACATCACTACAATCACATACATACAGTAGGTACATTCTATGGTAGGTATAACTGAGAGGAATGAATGCCAGTATTTATCACCATTTATATAATATATTATCACTTTATCTATGACCATGGTTAGACATGTGACCTAAAAGTAATACGTGTATATTGGGTACCTTATCGAATTTTAGGTAATATGGAATGTAGGTACTGTTCTAACTACTACTATACTGTAGTACTACTGTGCTAATAGGTAGGTACTCTTATATAGAAAATTAGCCAACTTTATACTTAGCACACTTTATATATAGTCTATATCAATAAGTTATAACCTTTAAATATATATTCTGAATAAGTTTGAATAATATTATATATGTATATTATAATATCTGACATATATAAATGTAGTAATCAAAAACTACAGTAGGTATATATTTTATTCCCACCTTTTTTTTAAAAACAAAATGTAGCTGGAATAACCAGCAATTTCATAGGTGCGAAGTTACTACGGGGGGGGGGGGGGGTATGCGTAAAAAAAACATTGTAAAACCAATACATTTCCTGCTCAAAATCTAAAATAATTTTTTCTGGTAGATTTTTTAAATTTAATTAAATTAATGCACAACTAACGTTTTATTACACTTTTTTCAGGTCTTAAAATCTCATTTTACCAACTAATTGACTTCAAATTTGATAATTTTGTTGGAAAATTTAAATTACTATAAAAAAAAGTCTTGAATACGGATTTTCGAGATTTTTTGAATTTAGTTAGAGTAACGCTTATTTAAAGTTGTAAAAAATGTTCAAGTCTTAAAACTCAAAAGTCCTTTTAGGACTTTGAAACCTCAAAATCTAAACTGTCTAAAAATAGCCCAAAAATTGGGAAAAAAATTTCCAAAATATTTTGCCTTTATAAAGTGTTAATATACGTATTTTGTGAAAATTTCAAATTGATATATTTATTATTTCCCCAAAATTCGAACATATTTCATACCAATATGTCAAAAATTGAAATTGGTATTCAAAAAAAAAAAATTTAAATGGCTATTAAAAAATATTGTACGTACTGATTTTTATAATTTTTTGTATGTAACTATGGCTCTCTTTTAATACTGTATAAAATTTTCAGGTCTTAAATACTAAAATTAATCCTATTATGAATTAAATGTCTCAACTTTGCATATAGCTAAATAGCTATAAATAGCTCATAAGTGTGTAAAAATTTTCGAACATTATTTTCTATTATTATTTTACATAATATATACTTTTGTAGTAAAAATTTCATAACACCAGCATCATTTTCGGAGTTATGAAAAATTTTAAACAAAACCGTGTTTGGCGATTTTTATGCTAATTTTTGTGATAGTTTTTTCTTAAGCGTTTATCGAAATAATTTAAAAATCGAAAAATAACCTCCCTAAAGTACTAACTACATGAAATTTAGTACTGGAAACCAGGGAAGTTTGTAAAAATCGAAGTACACCTGTTAGAAATGTTGGGTACTGCTAATCTCTTCTAATAATGTAACATAATGCATAATAACAGCTTAATTCCAGTTATAAATTTATTTATATTTGATAAAAATAAATCTACTTACATTTATAGGATATATACATTTTTTGCATAAAGTTTTTAGGAATAATTTCTAAAGGGAGTTCTAATGGTTTCTACACTCAATATTTTGTATCAAAATAATGGGACCATATGATAAAATTTTGTTGAGTTGTTTGGTGATGTTACTGTCTCTTTCGCCTATAATATATAATATATATATATATATATATATATATATATATGTAATATTAAATAAATAGGGGCACGGATTTCGTTTCGTTTTAATTTAAAATATCCAATGTATCTTAATATACACTATAGTGTATCATTTCATTTTGACATGTAAATATCATATTTTTTTATCAAACATTCAGAAATACAAGTTTACTATATAATATCATTTCAATATTAATTTTTTCTTGCGCATTTATTGAAAAAATAAAAAAATCTAAAAGATAAAAAGGTTTTAGGAACAGTTCACCACAAGTTCTTATAATTTATTTTTATTTTATTTTACTGAGTAATAATTATTTAAATGAAAAAATAACCTGTTGAATGAAAAATATTCTGTTTAAAAAATAAAAAATACATTTAGGCACTACCTTTTTTTTATTTTTTAAATGTATTTAATGCCTTTCCAATATGTTTTTATTATTATTATTTTTGGTTTTGCTGTACTCTTTGTAGATTGACATATTTACCAATCGCTGCTAATTTCTAAATGCCAACAAAAATCAGCTGCTACTGAATTATGAATTACCTACGTGCAATATTTTATTTATTTGATGGTTAACGCTCAGCACGTACAATAAACGTTCTTTTCGTAATAATATTTACCATTGTCAAAAAAACAAGTATCATAAAAATAGATAAACTTTCTTGTGACCACAGTAGCACGGCATTAACCTACAACGGTGGCGGCAAACGCGTTAGCAATAACGGTACAGTGTTACCGATAGGGGCACCAGTTATCGACATGAATAATTATTGAAAATTAGACAAAACATGTCTTGAGAGATGCACGTTATTGAAAAATCATAAGACTATCTAAATATTTACATGGACGATTTTCGATAAAATTATTAGAAGTCGAATTATAAAACTTAGAAAAACAAAAAATTTATTTTATCAAAATTTTAATTTTTTAATTTTAGAAAATCGAAAATTGCCCATGTAAATATTTTGATAATCTTACGATCTTTAATTTTATATAGAGGTTGTTGTACAAAAAAACTACATAGTTTTTCAGAAACTTGTATCTCCTAAAGCATGTTTTACGTGCAGAAAAACAGTGGTGTAACATTCTCTTAAAGCATAGACTGCTGCAGTCATGTGATCTTGTGACATCACGTATATATTTTCCTTGAGCTCTAACGCCTCAACAAACATAAACAAATTTAGTACTACCATTAATTATATTATTTAATATAGACAAATGGCCCTTATAAGTCTTAATAATTAGTTTAATTAGAAATTATTTTAATATAGGACACCATGTAAATAATATTTAGGTTAGATTATTAACTTTTTTTTTAAATTGTCATCTTCAGCCTTAAAATAAATTTTTATTTTTTTTTTCACAGGTTATCGAAATTGTCAACTGTCTTTTATGTGGAAATTTAACTAATATTTGTGAATTTCGGGAACTTGATGTAGAAGTAATTCAATCAATTCTTGACAATGATCAACTTCCTATTCAGTTTAATCGCGACTCGTGTATTTGCAAAATGTGTCAATCTTATTTGTTATGGCGAACTGGTAAAAATGTGTTGGGTGACGACAGCTTAATTGCTGAGCACTGTAGTACAATTTTAAACAGGTATTATTTTATTTTATGGATAAATTTACCAATATGTATTATTATTATTATCATTCTTATAAATGTCAGTGTATTGGTCCAGGAAAATTAAATAAAATAACGGGGAAAAATGCTGAAACACTAAATTTTGGTATACATATTCATTTAAGGGGGGCTCTATTGAACATATAAAAATACTTGTAAGATATTGAAATCAGTGAAATCAGTTTATATATAAAAAACAAAATTTTCAGTAATGAATTAAATGTAAAACTCCTTATTTAATAAATAAATTATAATGCCATTTTTAACAAAAAATTTATCTATATAATTTTTTGTGGAATTTATATGATTTACCTCAATTATAGTTAAAAAAAAATTAATAGTTAACAAAATTGTGTATATATATATATATATATATATAGTATGAGATAGATAATATTAATGAAGAAAGGATTACCAAAGGTGTATGTTAAAGTAATTGAACACATGTATGAAGGTGCAAGTACAAGAGTGTGGAGTCTGTGTGGAAAAACAGGGGATTTTAGGGTCAGAGTGGGAGTGGATCATTGGCTTTGAGTCCTTACTTATTTTCCCTGGGAATGGATAGAATAAGGATATATCAAGTGAGGTACCATGATGCATCCTGTTTTGCAAATGATACAGTGCTGATTGGAGAGAGTTCTGAGAAAGTGAATAGTAGATTTTTGAAGAGTGGAGAGAAGCTCTTGAATGTAATGGACTAAGGATTAGTAGGGATGAAACAGAATATATCATAGAGTATGATTTTAGTACAAGGGAACAAGGAGAGAATAGGAAAGGAAATGCAAGAAATAAAGTTGAGTAGGCATGAAGTTGAAGAGGTTGAGAGGCTGAAATATTAAAAGACTGCATAGTAGGACAAAAAACCCACAAAAACATTAACAAAAAGTTATTCCAATAGTACGATTTACTAAGTGGTTTTAGAGTAAAAAAACCTATTTTTAAAATTGTAGAATAGAAGTGTATAGTGAAATATAAGTCCAAATTTTAATTATTTAAAATAGTTTAAAACCATTTTTGATCATTTATTGTAAAAAATTAAAAAATATCCGTAGTTAATTATTTGCTATTAAAATGAAAATATCAGAAATTGGGATTCTTACATCCCACTGTACACTTCTTCTATATAATTTTAATAATAAGTATTTTTACTGTTAGATCACTTGGTAAGCCGTATTATTGAAACAAGATTTACATGTTTTTCTATAAAAATCAATTAAATTGTATCGTCATGTGTTTCTCCAGTGATTAATAGCAACTTTCAATATACAGTTCATATTAATAACATTCAATGGGTCATAGATAAACCGACTGTGAGGTGAAACTCAAAATGTTCAGTTTTTACTATTGCGCCCTCGTGAGTTGTACAGAAATGTAAGTTTATGGAAAATGGTAGTGAGGAAGACCGAAAAAGAGGTGGGGGATATTATGGCGAGTGATATGAAAAAGATGTGGGTAAGTGAAGAAGATGAGGGGGAGTTAAGTGGAAGTGTAGTAGTTGACCTTAAATAGTACTGGAGAGAAAGTGAATGAGAAGAAGAATAAGGCGTTTTAAAAATTGTACAAAAAAATCAATATGGACACATAGAAAAACTTTGAATAATATTGGTTTGAACAGGCATTTATTTGAATCTGAGAATTCTTGAATCTTTATTTGTTTGAACCAACATTATCTGGAACCGATAAAATCTGGAATTGATATACTTGGAATCAATAAACCTTGAATCTGTATTTGTTGGAAACTATAAATCTAGAACCGATATATCTGGAAACAATAAATCTGGAACCGATAAAATCTTGAAACTATACAATCTGGAAACCATAAAACTTGGAATCGGAATTATCTGGAAACGATAAAATCTGGAAACTATAAAACTTGGAATCGAAATTATTTGGAAAATATAATATTTGAACTGACAATATTCAGTATATCAATCAATTATAATAATGTATATCTCCTCCCCTTGGAAAAATTATTTACTAATAAGGGAAGAGGGGGGGGATTTTTGAAATTATTAAAACGCATTTAATTTAAGTTGTAGAGTACTTGGGACACCACTATTGGATATAAGATACATCACAGTACAACATATTAAACTCACCCCCCCCCTTCGCTTTTTTCATTTCGCTATAACTCTAACACTATAGATGATAGAAACACCATTCCAATGAAATATATTTTGGCTTAGGGTTTGGCAAGAGGTACGCCCGGCAACTTACTCGAAAAATCCCTTCCGAGGGTTTTTTTTATAGAAGTTACTTTCTAAGAAACCGATTGAGTTCAAACTTGGTAAGCTTGAGTGGAAGACTAAATGAATCGAGACTGACAATTTTTAAAGGAATCGGATGGGATCTAAAAAAGGAATTTTTAAGCTTTAAAGCTTTGAAAAAATTGTTGTATTTTAGATTTGTAGTTATGTAATACATAAAAATATTGGCTATACTCCTTCCCAGAACCGTGCCTAGGTATTACTTCGGTGGAGAGCAGTGGCGGTTTTGGAGGTGAGGCAAGTGAGGCGGGCCTCACCTAAAATTTAGTCGACAAATATAATATTTTGTATAAATAATAATATATATTGTACATATTATAATTTATTGAAAGATCTATACTCTAAAATTTTCAACAAAAAAATGAAATTGTTTTATCATAATATGCATGATAAATGAATATACACGGACAGTATCACCGTCACGGCGTCGTAGAATACAATAACTATGAAGCTATGTTGTGTTGTAGTATGAATTATGTACCCGCGCGCCTCGAAAGATTAGCCTTGAGGCACTGGCCGTCGTCGCCTCTCTGTATGTTTATGTGTACACAAACGCACGCACACATAATATGTAAAATAATGTCAATTGCGCATGCGTACTACCTTGTGAGAGGCAACACGTAGCCGGTGCCTCTCGACTGATTTGTTTGTCATCGCGCCGCGCCACCTACTGCGCGGCGACGAAAGATTGAATCAGGTCTATTGACTATTATAAATTCATAATTATTGTCATAAGCTGATAAAAAAATTTATCAATTTACAATATAATATTCTAAATTTCCATGTATTGTCAGAGACTATAAACTATACATTTATAATTGTTATTAATTGTTATTAGTAATATTAATACATATAAACTATATAGTATTATAGTAGATCCTTTGTACGATCCCGTCGTTATGTTGGTTTTTAATTTGTGCCTCAGTCAAAATTGAATGCTAAAACCGCCATTGGTGGAGAGTCAATACTCATATTATGCTCATAGCAGGGGGGCGTTAAGGTTCAATGTATGGGTGGGGGACAAATATAATTTTCAGTTCGTCTAAAACGTAAATAAGCAAAAAAAAAAAAAGAAAATTTTTTTCCCATAAAAAACGTTGAAGTTTCTGCACCTTTGGTATAACTGCGTCCCTGTCTGTGCCGCCTGGGGCAAATGCATCCTTTGCCCCCTCTTAATACGTCATTGACTTATAGTGACGATCCAAAGAAGATCATCATCATTTATTGAATAAAATATAAATACCTACACAGTAAGTAATATAGGTAAACATAATAATAATAAAATATAATAACATAAAATTACTTTACTTTATTATTATTAAATAAAATTAAAATTATCTGTCTATTATAACAATTTAAATTTAATATTATTAAAATTTTTAATCAAAAAGACATAAAAGTAAAAACTTTATTAAATACTGATGCAATGATATAAAAATTATAAAAATTTGTTTGGTTGATCAAATATAACAAAACAATATTTTTGATTAAAATTTTTATATTTTCTACCGTATAATTTAACACAGAGTAAATTATATTGTAATCACTTGATGGATGGTTGATGAAAGATAAAATCAAAACTTATAATTTTTTATATTATATTGTTTTAGTTATTTCTTCTATTTATCCACTCCACCCAGGTATATCAACTAATGATTAAAATTTACCTACCTTCCATACTAAGTCCCAGGTTTCTGGGAAATAGGTATACTTAATTTTTTCATTTAGTTTTGTTAAATCTTATAACAATATTTTCTCAAAGCCTTGATGTCCTTCACTATCATAATTTTGAATCGTAATATGGTGCATAGTCCCTATTTTATTTTCTAGTATTATTGCTTTTAATCGTATTGTACCTACAGAATTTATAGGTGGTTTTAGTGTTATACATTGCATATCACCCATAAAATAAAACTCTGGATCCATCTAACGTATTTGTATTATGATGTGCATTTTATTTAAAATACATATTGACAAAAAGTGACAGGAATACATGTTGATTGTATTTGTTAGCAAGGAATGAAGATTTAAATAACATAACATGTCCAGCTTATTTGTGTTTTTGGCAACTGTTGCGTTTTTAAATTTGTAAGGGTTATTAAAATTCAATCGTTTTGTCAACATAATTTATTTTGAGATTATCTATGGAATAATTCTTAAAAAATAATGATTACCCAATACTATCATGATAATATAAAAGTCGCACGTTCTAGGGTATCATACATTGTTCAGTTAATATTTTTGAACCCCTGATCTGGTCAGACGTGTAATGTCAGACGAGGATGCAAATGAACTGGATGGGTTATACCTCATTATATTTAGCAGAAAGTTCCATATTTTACATTACCAAAATTAAGTCTTTAGATCCAAACTTTCTCTGTAAGTAAATTGAAGTAATAATGAATAATGGTGATTGTAATGACTAGGACTATAGCAGATATGGTAATATGAGCTGTAGATGTTTTTTTCCTAGGCGATAAGTTGTCATTTTCACAACAGATTTAAGAAATAAATCTGATACCTCAGAAATTTGACTTCATCAATCCCCAAAAATTATCAGAATATAGGTATTTGTTTAATTTGTATATTTGAGACCGTATTTCTTTTCTTACAATATTTGCTGCATTACAACTCGCAACCTTTCTTAATATTCATCTATTTTTCATTATACCCTACATTATTCCAAAGTGCAAGCTGTATATTTTACCTCAAATGAATGTTTCAGTAAACTATTTAACTCTATGCTATTTGAACATGATAAGGGATGACGAATATACAACTTAAATATTTTAATAAGGTTTTACGATGTATATCTATTATCTATAAAACATACTTCACAAATTATAATCATCTTATTGATTTTAGAATGGTTTTTACTTTTTATTAAACTATTCGATATTTTAACAAAGTAGTCTGTAGTTTGATTGATTAGTATAATTTGTATCAAACTAGACTTTAATAAATTTTAGATCTACATTGTCATATATATTTATGAAGCAACATAATCATACACCCACTACATTGTGCACATAATAATTAAAATGTATATTAATGAAATTATAAAAAAAACAAGATCCAGTCAAAAAATATTACAATGTATATAACATGTACTGCTTTCTCTCTTTGAGTAATTTTTGTTTTTATTTTTTCAGGATATATAAATATGAGAAATACAAACTGGATTTGAATGAATCTAAATATAATAATATGCAAAATATAGTAAAAAACCAAAATGATTTTGAAACACCAATAAATACCGAAAACAATGCTAAACAATTTGTAATTGTGCCATCTTTACAGATGATCAAAAATAATGCATTAAATGATAATTTGCATGTACAAAAATGTCCTTCATTGCAAACGCTTGCAAAAATAAATGTTGCTCCTGAAAACTCCATATTGGTTATACCAGATAATCTACAGCAAAATCAGCAGTCAGATGGAAATTATAATGGCCAAAAGATACTACCATATATATTGAAATCACCACAATCAGCCATAACCACTAAACCTATATTGAGAAAACCAACTGTTTTCATTCCAGTTTTAAAGCCAGTCGATCCACAACAATTAAAGGCTTCCTTGAAAACAATTGTGATAATCAACAAACATAAAATAAATCCAAATCATATACAACTTTTAGGGCCAATTCAAAATGCAGCTAACAGGTGGCAATCAATAAATAGATCGGCATTTACATCCTACGTATCTAAACAAGTTGCCAAAATATTTTATAATATGTCTAAAATATATCCAAGTAATAATACATTAATGCGACATTTGCTTGCTTTAGAAAAATGCCGCCGGCTAGGTAATGTAATACATTTAAATGAACCCAATATCGAATCTCGAAATGGTTTCCCTCGTGGTTTTTCACAAAATGTAAGATTACCATCTGATGATAGTGATAACAACAATTAAGTGGCAGAAATTGTGACGCCATACTTTAATGGTGATGTCACTAATGGCAGAACTAGCAGTATATGCTTTTAAAGATTACAAAGCTTAATCCATTAAACGAAGACAAAATTTTTTATTAGTTTTAATTTAACTTTAATTGTATAAATTAAAAAAATTTAATTAAACTAGAAATTTTTGGAAATTTATTTTATGTATGTAAGATATAAATATATATTATATTTATGATAATTAATATATATATATAATTATATATATTATATATAATTAATATATATTATATTTATTATATTAGATGTATAACTTCTTAACAATCTATATTATTTACTAAATTATAATTGTCAAATAATATAAATGTTTAAATTAATTTAATAATATAAAGCAACAAAGTTTGAATGTATTTATTTAGTATATTATATATATCATAGAATTATCGACACATACTTTATTTATATAACTGGTAATGGGAAATTTAGTTTTAATTATATATAATTTTTAATGTAATAAATTTAACAATTATCAAATAAAAAGATAATATTAGTAATTTTTCTCATTCTTTAAACATTTTTCATAAATATAATATATACTATACTCTATTTAATTTAAGAACGTTCACTTCTACGCATGCACACTGAACTGCTGGAATGTATAGAGATGAAGGTGCTCACCGGCTTCAGATTGGTCGGCTGTATACGGTACTTGATGCCATCAGTGACCACAACCGTGTATACAGATGATTATAAAAACATATATTATACACAATTTCAACACCCTGCGGCTTGTGTTCGTGGTGGCACAACTACTCCGTTATGTTAATATAAATACTTTGTTAATATGGTCTCACATTATTATCACATACCTTTTATTAATATTATTATTAATCACACTCGTACTTTTCTTTATAATTATATTAGAAAAAATAATACTGGACCCCCCCCCCATATCATCAAAATCGAACCGGACTAATTGTAAGTTAAAGGTCTTCATTTGTAAGTATTTGTAAGTTTCCTTTCGCTATTTTTAAGTTAACTGTTCCTGAGAAAAAGCTGGCCCTAGATTTTTTTTCAGCTCCTCCCCCCCCCCTTATAGTCCGAATCGAACCGGACCAATTGTAAGTTCATTTTCGGACTTTGTAAGTTGACCCCCATCCCTCCAGCTGGTTTTCAAAAATTGCCCACCCCCACCACCCATATTGTCCGAATCAAACCGGACCAATTGTAAGTTGTAGACCTTCATTTATAAGTATTTGTATGTTGACTCTCGCAATTTGTAATTTGTAAGTTTATAAATTGTAAAAATATTCACTTTCTTTTTTTATATATATTGTTTTTACCGAAGAAAAAAAAACGATTTTACAGCGATTTTCATGTTAGAATTTCGGTGCTGATATAGTATTTTCGCCATAACATAAAATTTCACGGCTGTATAAAATAATCATTATATAAACTTTATTTTATTATATTAAATATTTAAAAAGTATGTTATATTTGTATAAGTATGTCCTTCCTGGATACAATTTGTGAATAATATGTATTTATATACATATATGAATTTCTTAAAGTATATAATATATACAAAAAAAACCTAATTATCATTATTAATTATTGACAAATAAACGATAAATTTATTTACCCGTAATTATGTATAATAGTTTGTGTGGTTTGATTAACACTTCTTTTTCTGGGGAATGACGCAACACGTTGTTGTTTAAGTCGTTATGGATTTCCCAATAACCCTTTGATCGTTTACAATATGTAATGTAATCTACTACTATAATATAGTACTGCTGTAATCCCACTTCTTCTAATTTCGACTCTCTAACAAAGCATATTATAGCGGTAAGGACACATCCAGGAAAAATATAAAAAGTGTTAAAAATGTAAGAATTTGTTAATGAATTTGATTCAATATTTACTTATTATTAATTTGCAGCTCTTCAGGTATATCCGACATTTTGCAGTATTTTGTTTTCCAATATGTTTCAATGCCTATACCAACATTATATTGTTTTTCTATTATTTTTTTATTTTTATTACAGTTTTGGCATTTATATTTCTCATCAATGATAAAATCATCCAATTAATTTTGCAATTGGCAAATGCCTTCTTTTATAATTAATTGTTGTCCAAAAGTTTTTAAAATTAAAGGTGTACTTTCAAAAGTTTTTGTTTTCTTGCTTCATCACATGTATGTATTACTTTAACTGATGGAATCCCTTTAAGATATTTTTGGGTCATAAAACTTATATTGCAGTGTGAAAATAATGTTGTCACACCTTCAACTTCTCCAGATTTACCAAATATATCTAATAAAAGCTTTCTTTGTTTTAAATAAATTATATCATTTATTTTATGATTTACTACTTCTCGGTATATATCCAAAAAAATATTTTCTGAAATGTTTAGATTGTCATTAATATACTCTCTGTATGGAGTTTGCATAAGCTTATTTGCATAAGCTGCCATTCATTATTTTTCGCCATCATTTTTTTAGAGTTGAAACATATTAATAAAAGTTAATAAAGTTAATATTATGGTGGAGTTGAAGAACTCCCCCCTCCCCTAACGTATAGGCTAATTGTGACAGGAACAGGGGGCCTATTCTCAAAGGTATCGAAAACGGTTTTCGATCAAGAATCAATCGAAAATATCTTCGGTTTCGATTTCCATTGAAAATGATATTCTCAAACCGTTTTCGACTGCTAGTTCGATAGTAG
>JAIPRL010011580.1:0-13311 GCA_025469235.1 Pemphigus obesinymphae
ATTATTTTATTTATTCTAATTACTTGCATTATATTTAAATAAGTAAATTGTTTTATTAACCAATATTTAATATTTATTATATATAATGGCTTCATCATCATCAAATGTCGTGCTACGTAAGCATGATATATTTGGTTGGCAATGTGAACAATCAAATCATCGGCAGTAAGTTACCTTCTGTTACCAAATTTTGAGTGTACTATTTTATAATTTAAGACACATTAAATTAAATTTGCGAGAAAGTGCAAGATTGGTTTATAAAGAAATAATAATTTTTGGCAAAAAGCAAGGATTCTAGTTCAAGATGAACAGCATTGTATTTTGAAATTGGAAAAATTATATCAAAAATTGCAAAATTTACAAAAATCGGCAAAAAGACCAACAGAAAAAAATTAAAAAAATGTAAGTGAGTTATAGGAAACGTTAAATAATTTATTTGATATATCTTATTCAAATGCATTAAACATCATATTAATTGATGAAAATGAACAATTTTTGTTAATGCAAAGAGCAAAAAAAAGACAAGGATGCATAATAGGAACCGATAAAAATTTGACAAAAAAAGAAAAAAGACCCATTGGTAATTTACAAATAATCGAGCAACGACGAAAATGATCGAATATGGAAATGGAATAATTAAGTAAGTAATTTTGATACATTTAAAGTTTATACTTGACACATTAAATGATGTATATTGTATAATATAGTAGGTATATTACAAAGATTTAAATTATAATACTCATTTTTATATATTTTTTTTAAATACAATTTGGAAAAACATTATAATTTAAAAACAAATATATATTTAATTTTTTTTTAGATAAAACCGCTAAAATAGACTTGACTAGTGACGACAGTTCAACTGAAGAAGAGGTTGTAGATTTGGCAGAAGGAAAAGTTATACCAGATCCATCACATAGTAAGAGAAAGAGAGGATCTAGAGAATTTTGGACACATAAACTTCTTGCTGCATTAGATAAATGTAAGATCAGTGATTGCGATGCTGTTCACATAATAATATCATCTGCCAAAGCTCTAGGTAATGATGTTTCTAAATTAATTATAAAGAGATCAACAATTCAACGGGATTGAATAAGGTTTCGTGAAAAAAAATCGATGGAACTTAAAAAAAAATTTAATTTGTTGGAAAAAGAGTCTATTGTTTTACATTGGGATAGTAAACTTCTCCCAGATATAACATATGGAAAATCAAATGTAGACCGATTACCATTGATTATATCGAGGGAATAATGCAATTACTTGGCGTACTAAAGCTTGAATGTGGTACTGGCGAACAACAAGCAAATGCAATATTTAATATTAGAAATGATTGGTGTGTAACAAATAAAATACATATAATAAATAAATAATAAAATAAAAGAGATAGGAGTAAATGATGAATTTGTAAAATCTACTGTTGGAGTAAATAAATCTGAAATTTTAAATTTCTGTTTACAAAATTTAAATAAAAAACAATGTAGAGATGATTACAAAAAACTATTAGAGTTGACTATTATGTTTCTGAGTGAAAAACCACTCAATGGTATAACCTTTCATTAACCTGGTGCTTATCATCATGCCAGATGGATGTCGAAAGCAATATATTCATTAAAAATATATATGTTCCGAAAGCAATTTAAACTTAATGTTCGAGAAGAGAAAGCATTTAGAGATATAAGCATTTATTTAGTGAGCGTGTACCTAAAAGCTTGGTTCGAATGTCCTGTTGCAATTGGATCGTCTTTCAACGACTTTTTTTTTATAAAATTAACCAAATACCCAGACACTATTATTTCTAAGGCAGCTGTTTATAAATTTTGTATTCAATTATGGTATCTTACACTTGAAAATATTGCATTATCATTTTTTGATTCCCGTGTGTTGACTGAAATTAAAATTAAAATGGTAGAAGCAATTAAATCATCACAGGATATTGATGACACGACTAATAAAAAATTATTATTACGTACAGAGGATATAAAAATATTTCTAAAGAAAGAATAATATAAATTTGTGTCACCAGAAACACTTACATTATTTTCAAGATTTAACATATCAAGAAGTCAGTTCTTAAACTTCCACCTCGATTGTTGGAAAGAAAGAGAAGACTATCAATAAGGAATTAGAATTTTATCAAAGTTATCAGTTATAAATGATGTTGCAGAGAGAGTTAATAATTAATACAGTTAATACAGGAGTGCAATAGCATATTGACGAAAGACGAATCACAAAAACAGTTTTTGTTATAAGTTTTAAATTATTACAAAACAAATTATCCTGATTGTAAAAAGAAGACATTAATTCATATATAATTAATAGAGTTATATTTAAACGTAATATGTATCTAATTTTTGTATTTTTAAATCATTTTGTTCAACCATTATTTTATTTCATATAATATATCGATTTAAAAATATATTGTATATCTAGTTAATTTCATTTAGATATATATATATATATAGAATTAATATTTTTTTTTATTTAAATACATAATTCTTAAAAAAGTATACATGTAAAAATATTTATAGAATACTATTTATAGACAATTTAATTCGTTTGGATTTTATATACTTTCATGTTATCGTAACATCACTCGTTCGGTAGATAATATTTAAATAGCCTAAAAAACAAATTTTTTCCAAAAAATTAATTAAATTATTATTTTTTATTTTTTTAGAAAATAATGAATTTAAGAGAAATGTTATAAGAATGATTTTTATAGACAATATTTGGGTCTATGATTAAGATTCTATACATTTTTATCCTAAATGCTATATATATATATATTGCATTAAATTTGAAATAAACAAAAACTACCCAGTTTGACAATTTTTTCAACCCTTTTGCGATACCTGAAGGGGGTTTAACTATATAGTAACTATAACCAAATTTCACTCAAATTACTTAATTATAATAACGAACAAAATGAGGGGGTGAGAAATCTAAAATTCAAAAATTAGGGACACCCTAATATATATATATATATATATATGTGTGTGTATTTAGTGCCTAAAATTAAATATTAATATCAATTTGTATGTATTAAAACCACTATTTTTCTTAAATATCCAATAAATTAATGATTTTGGAAATGTATTAATTTTAGTTTATTTTATATGCATTGTTTTTCAGAATCCCCATTCGAATTCTGTGAATTATCTTTGTTTTTCAAATTAAAAATAATAAAATGACATTATCCTATCCGAGGACCAAATTGTTGTGTCTCGATTATTTTTTATAATATAATAAACAAGGGATTGAAATTAATTTAATTGAAATATGTGTATAAATATATGTGCCAGCGTATAGTAAATATATATAAAAAAAAGTATAATTGTATAGTATAATTTATTCTAAAAACATGTCTATAAGTCAATATTACGATGGGCGATAGTTTTTTTTTTAGCTTTGAGCCGATTGTATTGGATCCTTTGATTATAATTGATTAATCGGTAATCGATTAACCGGTACGATACATCGATTATCAATATCAAATAATCAAATAATCGACTGGATTAAATCGTTATCAAATTATGATTATTTAAATTAATTATATTTTGATCATTATAAAAACAAATATCTAATAAATTAATGATCCTAATATGTATTTGCATGGAAGAAAACCGTGCTCTTTCCATTCGTTATCGCTTGATGTATTTCCGCGCATTTATTCTTATCGCCCCAATTCTCAAAATTCGCCATCGCGATCTTTGCTGACGTTTATTGATGCCATGGACATTGGATTCGCTTGCCCCAGACTTCTTAATGCAGCACTGAACCTTTCTTTGTCCCCGAATTGGGCTCGTCTGACGTACATATTACACGTATTCGTTTTTAATACGCGTACGCGTACCTATATATTATAAGTATATTACCTATTTATTACGCGCAGTGATGTAGTATTGTCCGTTATCCGAATAGATTAAATACAAAAATTTCGACTATTTTATCATCTCGATATAATTGCAGCATAGAAAGTCCAGAAATTAACGGTATTTTTAAAAATGTATATAAACCAAGATATATGAACTGTACTTAAAAAGTTATTTCATATATAATGATTTTCAATCAAAAAAAGTTACAAGGTGTCACAATTATATGCAAGGTAACGAACAGTCAATATGTAAATAAATTCGAAAAAAATTGACTTAAGATACTGAAACAAATGAACAAATAGTGAATAAATAGAATAGTTTATTTACTCAATTCCAAAACAGGGGTGTCTAACTTGGAAAACCTCATGGGCTACAACTAAAACCTTGAATATGGTTGTGGGTCATATAGTAATAATTTTTTTAAGTAATAATAAATATTAATTATTAATATAAGGTAAAATCGCAATTAAAACAAAAAAATATAATTATTATTTCTTTTATTGCTTAATTATATTTTGCATAAATGGAAAATATAAACATAAAATTATTTTAGAATACTAAGGCTCGGTTTATCAATTCACCTACTAAACATCTGATTAGTTAATCACTGACTAGCGCTAATCACCCGTTAGTTACCAGATGCATTGAAAATGCGTTTATCAATTGTCACTTAATGCCTAATTAAGTAATCAGTTGTTATCTACAATAATCGGTTAAAATCATTGATTGTTGTTGAAAATGGTTATCAGATGTCAGCTATCAGTTGTTCATTTTTTTTTTTATTGTGATAGTATGAGGTTTTGACGTGATAAGTGGTTTGTTATTTTGATAACAATAATTATTCGGTTTTTACGAAGTTTTCTTTATAATTGAATCACAAATTAAATTTTATTTTTATCTAATTCTGTGATACATATCAAGTGTTTTCGTTTTAGTACATACCTACGTCGGGAGTTTATAATGCAAGAAGGTAAGATTGTATTTACGAAGTTATATAAAAATAATAATCAGAAACAATAGGACAAGTTTGTTGACTAGCAATATTGAACTACTTGAAAAATTATAACTTCATATAGAATAATTACGGGAGTTTTAAAGAATTTAAGTACTCAATTTATATATGACTAGAAATTTTTTTTATTTTTAGGAAAAGATAAGAGAAACCGTTCAACCAATTTTTCACCGTACGAGAACAACTTATTAATAAAGTTGGCCAACGAACGGAAAAATGTTCTTGAAAATAAAAAACCTATGGGCAGTCCAATTCGGCAAAAATCAAGTGTTGGCTGGAGATTACTGAAAAATATAACTCTATTACTTAAATCTCTTTTCGAGATGTAAAAAACATTCGAAATAAGTATGAAGCAATTAAAAGAGATTTGAGAAAAGCCGACAATGGTGGTAGGGAATGGAAAACAACTGGTAGAGGACCTTCTAAACCACCTTTGCCTCCTCTGACTGAGGAAGAAAAAGAGCTGAGAAATACCATCATTCTAAGCTGTGATGGTATGGTACCATTAGAAGAATGTGACGGCGATGACGACTATGCCCAAGGAACAGTTCCATCAGATATTTACAACACCGATGATAGAATTGTTATCGAAGAGTTGGAAGTGGAGTGGGGCGTTGCTTCTGCTGGAATGCTGCAAACGCCGGTGCATTACTTGCTACAGTCATCAAATAGTCAACAAATAGTAAATATAACACAGTTTCATTGAAAGCAATGTTGAAAATGACTTACCACTTACTAATTGCCTTACCGAGATTCCACAGAGCAACCCAATAGGTTTTAATAGACAGCGCCCCAAACTGCAGAAAAAATCAAGCAATGCTTCAGCTAGCTCTAAGTTTGAGAGACTGGCAATGGAGAAAATACGTTTGTTGGCAGAAAAAAAGGAAATTCTTAAAATCGAACGGAAAATTACTGATGCGAAGCTTGTTACAGCTGAGAAAAATTGCATTGCAGCTGATAAAAACATTGAGGTTGCTAAAGTGAATCTTGATATTGCCCAGTGTAAACTTCGCATTAAGCTTTTAAAAGAAAAGAAAATGCACCAAGAATTAAGTTTCACTGAATAAAATGTCAATAGATTTTACCTACTCTCAGTTCTCCTTTTTAAGTTCCTAAAGTATAAATATTTTTATTCAACATGGTTACCTATTGTAATACCGTGATGTTTGTATGCATGTAATTATTTAAGTAATATTATTTTTTTAAGTTAACTATATTTTGTTATACCTAGTATTAATAAAATAAAAGTGATATTAATGATTTTTATTCTATAAAATTGCCTAGTCAAATAACTGATATAATTATATTATATTGATGTTAGTATGAAAGTATTTATTTAAATAATATTGTTTATTTGCAATAGTATTTATTAATTTACTTAATAAATGTGATATGGTGATGAAAACTAGTAAAAGTTGAAATAAATAACATTTTTACAAAAGTAATATGAAATATATGTCATTAGGTGTATGGTATTTAATTATGGTGGAACAACAAGATAAGTCCAAACAATATTTTGTTGCTTTTCATAATTTCATTTGTAATATATATAATAATATAATATATAATGCTACTATATTTTAAAATAATATTGATTATTTTTTATAAAATTTAAACAGTTTTTTTCTCATGAAAAAATTATTAAATTATTGCCCTCAAGCCATTAATATTAATACCATCCCACTAGGTTCCTAGAATAGTAAAGTAACAACTATTATTAAATATGTATAATGAAGTATAATTCTAATTTCAATACATCAATTAAATTATAATGAAATATTATGCAACAGGCAATTATTGTAAGCGGGAAAAGTATTCAATGAGTAATTCTTCTCTAGCATTACAATTGGCATTATTTTGAACTGGATGTTGTGGATCCCAAAGTCTATCTACAGCATTGGGCATATTAGGATCTTGAGGTGGTAATGAACAGTTCTGGTCTATAGCAATGTCATGCAGTATTTCTGTAGCAATGATAACTGCTTGACAAGTTTTTAACTTCAGACGCATCCCCATAGACAATACAGGAAATCTTTTCCATACACCATAAGCTTTTTCTACTGGATTTCTAGTTCGTATCACGGACTCATTGTAAAGCTGGTGAGCTAGTGTGGGTGTGTTCATGAATGGTTTTATGATCTGACGAGTATTAGCATAACCACAATCTGCCACTATAAGACCGTCTCCGAATTCTCCTGCAACCAAACGTTGATGAATTTTGGATTTATTGAAAATAGTTTGATCGTGTACAGAACCTGGCCATCGTGCAACAACATCAAGGAATCTCAGATCTTCCGAATTGATTGTCTGTACATTTATTGAAAAATATCCCTTACGGTTCCGAAAGTTTTCTGCGTGTAGACCCCCTGGAGACTGTATTTCTACATGGGTACAGTCAATAGCTCCTATTATTCTAGGCAGTTTCACTCGTTTATAAAATTGCAACTGATTATGTTGAATTTCTCTTTCTGATGAAGGCATTTGAATGAACAGTGGGGCAAGATGTGCTATGGCAAAAAAAACTTGCCTCGCAATATGACAGGCAGAGCTTTTGCTAACACCACAGAAATCTCCAACCGAGATTAGCATAGTTCCCAGTGCATAAAAGCGAAGTGTAAGCAAAAGTTTTATGATAGGTGGAATGATTCCTATGTGTTGGGGTTTCAATTTCCCTCTCGATTAAATCCAAAATATGGAGAACTGTCTGCTTCGTTGGACGAAAACGCATGAAAAAATCATTTTCATCCAAAATAGTAAAATTATCTACCCTAGGCCTTACTCTGTATAGTCGTCTTTCCCACAGAAGAAACTCAACAATTGCCTCTTTGTCTGATGAATAGCCCGAATCAATTTCCATCTTTATATATAATTTAGAAATAATTCGTATATTATGTGTTTATATTTTATATTGATAATTTGAAACACATTTGTGTACAATCTTATTGTAAACTAAAGTTATAAACAATTTATTTAGGTTTATTCGGGGCACAAACCACCCGTTAAATTAATCAGTTGATTTCCACTAATCAATCAATTAAAAGTGATTGATAAACATCGATCTTACACTGATCAGTTGATTAACGTTAGTCAACTGTTTAATGCTCTGTTAAATACAATTGATAAACCGGCCCTAAGTGTTCCTATTTCTTAAATTAATTATAGAATAAATCTATAGTTTATGTAATTTTATCTATTTTTCTGTTTTCTTAGTATGAAAACAATCGAAAAATTAAAAATAGATAGAATAAAAATAGTTCAGTGCGTAAACTAGATAAGTTCCCACACAGCTTGTTACTAAGAAAATTTTAGAACTGCAAAACCTGTTTATTTTATCCTAGTGAACAAAATTGTCCGCTCGCCAAGTCGCTAATAGTTTTTTCCTATTTAAATACTAAAATTTTATTATAATACTTCAACTATACTGTATATTTTTAAACAATATTTCCTTTTATTTTGACTTTAAACAAATTATTTATAATTAGCAGACAGCAGTCATAATTCAATTCAATTTATAAATTTTATAATTCATATTCATATTGTTTTTTTAGCCTAATGTGAAAATAACGGACGGACAAAATCCACCCAATATATTATTTATACTAGTATAAAATCCACCCACATTTTTTCTTTTGGTTTTTGATTCAAATTAAAAATATGAGTTTCATAGACTAGGTACTTACCTACATTAGATCAGGGGTCTCCAAACTACGGCCCGCGAACAAGTTTTAACTGGCTCCTCAGGCCCCAATAGATAATACAAAGTCTAAAAGTATGTGTAATATCTTACTATAGCATCGTTAGTTTTAAAAGTGAAATAAGTAGGAACAGATTACCAGATATTACAAATATTTTACAGCAGTTCGATGGCTCAATCATGTTTTTTTTATCACGATATGAAATTAAATTGAAATTTTTAATTGAAAAGATTTGACCATTGTTTTTACTACCTAGCAGATCGTGAATGGGTTTGAAAATTGGATTTTTTGAAAGCATAAACTATGTGAAATTATTAATCAAAAATACATATTTTTTTAAATTCTTGTATATAGGTACTCGTATTATTATATTTCTGTAAAATTAAAAATAATTTATGTTTACATACTTTTGGCCCATTTAGTGCGTTTAATTTTTCATATGGCACTCGAATAAAAAACTTTGGAGACCCCTGCATTAGATTATTAATATTATCACTGACAAATATGTAAATTACCTATTAAAAATTATTTTCCATGGTTATGATCTATGATATTATATTAGGTATACATATTATATTAGTCCACAAATTAAAGTCTATTGAGAAATCATGAAATCTATAATGTAGGTAGGTACTATAATATTCAGAATAATAAAATAATCAATGAAAGTTGAAAAAAAATTGGAGGGATTTTGTCCAACCCGGAAGATGGTGGGCGGATATTTTCCTTTTATATTGGAAAAAAAATTAAAATAATTAGTAATATTTTTTAAGAACAGCACAATATTAAATTTAGAACTGCATGTTAGCGCAAGCTCTGTGTTCCTGAATTAAATATTACAAATATTAATTATTATTGTAAAAATATTAATTTTTAAAATTTTAAAAATTTCTCTTTATATAGAATAACACTTCCATTTCTGTCGATTCGATTAATAAAAGGGAAGAGTAAGTACATTATTATTTATTCAATACAATAATTCTAAAATAATCTTGAAAAACTGATAGGTAAGTACAAAGAGGGAGAATTTCTGGTAGATGTTGGAAAATAATAAATATAATATCGATTATTGATTTTTATTTAAAATATAATGGAAAATAATACCAAACGTCTAAACATGAGTATTCTGGTATAAAATTAATTTTTATTATATATAGTAAAATACCTATAAGTTTTTTATAAGAATTTCAAAACTTGATTTTGAAAACTGAGAATTTTTTTTAATAGTTATTTCAATTTTCGATAACACGTATATTTCGGTATGAAATGTAGCCAAATTTCAGGGGGTGTGGGGTGTCTAAATACTTGACATTTTTAATGAATATGTATTTAATATTGATTTAAATGATTTTTTTCAAAAATATTTTCTCAATTTCAGGCTATTTATAGCAATTTTAAATTTTAAGATATTTAAGTCATAAAAGGGTTAATTTTATATTGGAAGACATGAAAATTTAATGCAAGGTTAGGTGTGTTATTTTATTGAAACTATAGTACTTGGAAATGTAATTTATTGACTAGAAAAGTCATATTTTAAACTGGAATTTTGGTGTAAATTTGTATACATATTTTTTAATTTATTTTGTTCGTGCATTTCATAATTTTTTGAGTTTTAGCGTAAACGTATAGAGCATTTTCATAGTATTAATTTAATAATTAAAAAATATTTTTGTATAAAAGTACCTCTTTTCAATCAAATATTCACGGAAAAGTTACTTGGTTATATTCTGCAGAAGATGAAATATTAGCTTCACCACTTGACACATCTAACAATAAATCACCACCAGAACTAAATATATCAACATCGCCTTTAAAAAAAATTCCAAATAATATAGATATATTCGGAAGAAAAATAGTGAACATCTCTCATCTATTTAACGCAATTAAAATGATTGATAATCATAATCCTTTTGATTGTATTTTTAAAGACATGCGAGTTATCGGAGAAATGAAATACGGTTTTAAATCTATGTTTACATTTAAATGTGATATGTGAAATATAGTAAATAAGATATCAACAGAACATGATAGTTTAATGGCAATAAATACAGCAGCCGCTGCTGGGATTATAAACATTGGATGTGGTTTTAGTCACCTCCGAGAAATAACGTGTGCATTAGAAATACCTACAATAAACCATGGAACATATAAAAAAAAACACAATACCATTTGTCAAGGATATGAATCAGCAGCTGTAAAAGTTATGGACGATGCTGCTAAAAGTGAAGCTCTGGCTGGAGACATCAATACAGACGGAACACCTTTAGTTGCTGTAGTAGCAGATGGAAGCTGGTGCTAAAGGACTTACAAAACCATGTATAATTCACCATCAGGAATGGTGAGTTGACACTATTATTGTCATATTAATTTGAAGATTTTATTGTGTTGCAAATGCACAGGAGAGGGGGTTCCTATAAGGTCTAAGCCGTTTTATTAGTACTTTTATTAACTACTTTTTTTAAATTCTCAAAATACTACATATAAATCTTTAAAAAAAAAATAATTAATTGATATATAATAATATTAATTGTACCCTGCGTTTTTGTTTTTCGATTATTATAGGTACCTATAATTTTTTTTTCGTATATTTAAGATGTTTACCTATGTATACATTTTTTATTTTGCTTATTTACGTTATTAAAGAAGTTTTTAAACATTATTTGTAAAGGAGCTGGTCAAAATACAATTTCGCCCCCGTCTAATAAAACCTTAAATGACGCCACTGCGCCACTTACATTATATTAGTTGCACTAAATATTAATCCGAACCCTACTTATAAATAATAGATACAATGCTGATATATTTTGTGTAATCTGAGGGTTGTAAACTGTAAAATGTCCATGGGTCTGTGTAATTTATATAATTTATATTATAAAAATTATTCCAAATATTTTTTAAATATTGAAATTACATTCAAATCTTTTTCATTTTTAGGCAGCTCTTGTAGGTTATCGTACGAAAAAAGTATTATGTATTGCAGTTAAAAATAAGTTTTGTTCAGTGTGTGTAAGAGTATAACCTGATGAAATACCTAAAATACACGAATGCTTTAAAAATTGGAAGTCGACGGATGGGTCAGGTAGTATGGAAGCTTCAATAGTGGTGGAAGGTTTTAAACAGAGTGAATCTACTTATTGTATTAGGTACCATAAATTAATAGCTGATGGTGATAGTAACGTTTATAAAAAGATATTGGATGCCCGACCTTATAAAAACCTGACAGTTGAAAAAGTCGAGTGACGAAACCACTTGCTTAAAAATTTGTGTAGAAAATTAAGAGAGATGACAACTAAGAAACAGGTTGGAAAATTACACAGCAGGCAATTACTAGCGAAAAATATTTTAAGAATTAGAAAAGGAATCGTTAAGGCAATTCAATATCGTAAAAGTAATAATTATACGGCAAAATGTTTACAAAATTATATAATTAATTCTATCGATCACGTCTTTGGGGAGCACAGAAAATGTGATTCCTATTTTTGTAGTAAACCAAAAGAACCAAATTATGCTGAAAAAATGAAGGCCACAGATTTTGAATTTTTTTCTACAGTGGAAAAACATATTCGGTTTTTAGGAATACATAGTAACAGTTTACTTCAAAATATTGATAGTAATGTAGTAGAATCGCTTAATGGAATTATAGCTAAGTTAATTGGTGGGAAAAGAATACACTTTGCAAAGTCTCGTTCGTACCAAGGACGATGTGCTGCCGCAACCGTTATAAAAAATACAAAGCAACCTATGTATTCATTGTATAAGATATTATTACATCGAAGTCCTGCTGTGAAATATCACTCAACTCAACTTGAAATACAAAGATTGAAAAATCGTGTACGCCAAAACGAACTTAGAAAGAATACGTATAGAAACCGGATAAAATTTACCAAAGAAAATATTGATGATCAATCCTATGGGTGTTTTTCTCAAAAACCAGATATGTCAGAAGAGGCGCACAGTGGGACAGATTTCTAAAAAGGTGGAAAAAAGTCTTGAAATGTCATTGTAATACGTATATACAATTTGAAAAATATAAAATCTTGTTCTACACTATCTTAGAAACATATAATATAATATTTGAAAAATTTTACCCTTTCTAACCCTTTCCAAAGCGATTAAAAGTTCCTTAGGCAAAAATAATTTAATTAAAATTAAATCAAACAATCAAGGAACTTAAGTGTTTGGCGTTGTTCTAACGAATAATAATGAAAAGTGAAATAATAATATTGGATGGATAGATACTATATATATATTATTTGATTATATATTACCTATATATATATTTATTATATATGTTTATTCTCAGATAAATGTCTCCTTTCCTTTATCTGTACATTAGTTTAAATTGGTTTTAGAAAAACTTTAATTATAGTCATGATAGTCACGAAACGTCATTACGAAAATTATACCAAAATAAAGTACTATATATATATTATTACCTGGAAAATAATTTGATTGCATCACGTTGCCCGTTTATAAATGAGATAAAAAAAAGAAGAAAATATCGATAAGATATAATTCTCAAATGTAGGGGAAGGATGGGTAGAGTGGCCACTCTAAGGTTTGATGCATTATTTTGACACCTTTTTAATTAGCAACATTATAAAAAAAAAATACCAATAGCAACTATAACTACTTAAGTTTATAATGCTGCTGTATTTTTTTTAAATTATTTAGTTTAAAAAGGTAAATTTTAGTTTTTTTTTAAAAACTACAAAGTGGCCACTTTGCT
>JAIPRL010011581.1:0-13310 GCA_025469235.1 Pemphigus obesinymphae
TACTGGTACTCCATCCGGTCCCACCGCTTTCTTATTTTTCATTTTTCTCACAGCACTCCACACTTCCTCTTCCCTTATTAAATCTACCATACCCAAATTCCACTCTACCCGATCAATTGCCTCTCTTAGAAATTCTTCATTTAATAATCCCTCAAAATAGTCTTTCCATCTCTTTATCACTTCTTTTTCCAACACCCTCCTATCCTCATATTTTATACACCAAACATTTCTAAAGTCCCTGGATTGTTTTTCTCTTTCCTTAGCCAGCCTGTACACTTCTTTTTCCCCTTCTTTAAATTTGATTCTTACTTTAATTCTCCAGAATAACAGTGTTATACTCAGGTCCGTCACGAGCAAGGTGTGAGATACCTACCAACTCAGGAAAAATGTATGACCTTTTTTTGGGAAACACCCCCCCTCTTAATATTTATTTGAGACAACACTGTCTATATACTATCTATACTATATTATATTTGATGTATAATCATATACCTAGTTGTGTGGATATAGGCATATTTGCGTACCTCTCATGCTCGCCATTAAATTCGATTTTATGCAGACGATCGGTAAAATGGAAGAAGTGCAATTGGCAATAGAAGAACTGAAAAAAGGTATCGACGACGAGACGGCATTCTTGGCGTTAGCGCACACTCGACTATTCAACCGGACGCACAGAAAAGGCATCGAGTTATGCAGAGACGACTTGGAGGTGAAACTGTTTGATGAGGTGACTGAACTAGAACGAAACGTGCAGAATTTACAGAGAATGAAGGCCGAGTCTTCAGTATGCCTGAGACATCTGAAACAGTCGATTGTCCGGATCAACTTGGCGCTGGAATCGAAGGAAAATTCGTTGTACATTGATAACGTGTTGTGTGTTGAGCAACGAAAACGCATCAACTACCATGCTTTTTAAAATTAAGTTCGGTACAATGCGTACATTTTCCATTGGTCCAATTTTTAGGTTTAACTCGCTGGAGTATTTTTTTAACGACTTGGTTAAAAATCTACGCCGGTATATATATTATATCTATACCATTACCTACCTATTTATTTTTTTTTCTATTTATATTTGATTAATTTGTTAAAACCAGTTGTAAATAATTAAAATAGAAACGAGCACATAATAGCTAATTAATTAATTTTCCATATATTTTACATTAAAAGTATGTAAAAATAAAAATAATACTTAAAATTGTATAATATCATATAAGTATCATTCCGAGACGTATACATATACTATATTACCTATATAGTTGCATTTTTTCAATTACCTACCTAAGTACAGTGGCGCGGGCGTACCGATAGGGTGGCATGACGGGCAATGAGCCACGGGCCCATGACTCTGAAGGCCCATCAAGAAATGTGGCAAATTCAAAAAAAAAAAAAAAAAAAAAAAAACAGATTACCATCATTACAAAATTTAAAAATACGACACGATCTTTAAAAAAAAATTTATTTTTATAAAATTAAATTGCTTTAAAATAAAATCAATTCACTATTTAGAAATAATGACTGACCCACACTTATATTTTATAGATTATTTTATCTGTTAGCTTGTCGACATTGGCGAATTATTATATAATAAGAATACAAATGCAATTTTAATGATCTCTTGGAAGAAGCAAATATGGTTGCTAAACAAACACCGTAAAATTGTGAAAATATATTTTGTTGAACTAGGTATGTACCTACTAATCAGCATTTAACTTGTCTAGAAATTGTATTTCAACAAGAGATTTTGCCCATTTTTTTAACAGTAAGTTTCCAAGATGTATATACTGCTCTTTTATTATTCTTGACAATTCCTGTTACATCTGCAAACGCGGAACGTCCGTTTTTAAAGCCAAAAACTATATATTATCATATATTATTATTATAATAAGGTATTAAAATATTTAAGAAGTACAATGACGCAAGATCGTTAAGTGGCCTGGCATTACTTTCAATCAAAAAAGAAATAGCACGAGAGGTATTAATTTCGAGGATTTAAGTTTGCTGAAACAAAAGAAAGAAAGAAGACATTTTTATAAAACTGGCCGAATATTATTTTAAATATAAATTAAATATTTTAAATTTTGTTATTGCCTTGTTTATATTATTGAAAAAAAAAATTAATAAAAAGTGATCATATCATCAATAATTGCATACTAAATATGTTTTTAATTATTTATAGTCTATATTAGCAGGGGCTGATCTAGGGATATATTTTTTGAGCAGTTGCATGTGCCTCGTACACCCTTTAGGTACCCCAAATTTATAAAACTAAGGGCCCATTAGATTATTTTGCCTCGGGCATTAAAAGTTCTAGTTATGCCACTGCTAAGTTAACTTTTCTTTTTTAATTGAATTATTTTCCTTTTCATATATATATACCAAGATAGATTTTAACTACTAATACGTTAAAAAATTACTCCAGTGAGTTAAATCTAAAAATTGAACCAAGGAAAATCCAGCAATATGATGTTATTGAGCTATGAGCTTCGCCAAAATGAACCGAACATTTTTTTTATTATATATTATATAGGTACCTGCTTTTATTAAAATATTTAATAGGTAATGACTTTTAAGAATGCGAGTTGTGGTTCGCGACAGTCTGGTTAAAGTTTCTGTGAGTCGTGTGAGTTTTGTTGACTGAAAATTCCGTCGTTCATTACACCTATATATATTACATGTGCCTATGTGTCGTCTAAGTCTAAACACAATAACATTCAAAAAACCCGCACAGAATTACAGACGTTACTAAGTCGGTACACAACATCATTATCTTTAAAAGCACAATTTTATTGCACGTTCATTCCAACCATGCTCAAATAAAAATGTAAATGGGGCTAATGTTATTTAAAGTCTATATACTTTTGTGAACATTCCAAAAGGTTGGTGGAATTTGAAACAGAATATTTTTAAACAAATAGCTGCAGTACCTATTTTCCCTTTTCATATTTCTCATTATCTCACATACTGCAGTATGCGTGGTAGGTATACTGGTATCTTAGTAAGTGACTTTTTCTGACATAGGTAATTGATTTTTAACTGATTCCAGATATTACATCTATAATATTAGTGTGTAAAAATAACACAAATACAATATTATAATATTAAGTATCACGTCTATAGGATGATTATTCATTATTACACAGCTAGGTATTACTGCGTGTTATATATACCTATATTATAAAATAATGTGTTTTTCTAATTTTCTAAATAATTAATAAATAAATCAATAAAAATAAATTTCTACATCTTTTCATTGGATTTTTTCCTCTTCTTGTCTTCTTTTTAGATTTTTAATTTTTACCTATATAGGTACATTATGCACAGTGTGATCATCTGACGAGTGCTGAACACCAATATAGATACTTAACTAGGATAATTGGGAACGCGCTTATAGTATCTTGTAGTTAAGCTGGACATAGTTTAAAACTTCAACGAGTTTTAAAGTTATAACTTGTAAATTATATTTTTAAATAACTTTTAACTTAATAAGTTACTTTTTACGAGACAATTTAACATAAACTTCACAAGTTATTTTTATTAATCCAATTCAGAAAAGTTATTTTATGTACCTACCTAATTATTTTTTAATATTTATGTTATTTTAAATTTCGAGCGAATTCTTTTATCTATATTTTTTTTCATTACGATTTCTTATCAATACTATTCAATCACAGATTATTCATATATACCTGTATTATATACTATATATAATATATAAATATTTTTTTGTTATATGTTATTCATATAATCTGCGATTCAATATTCATGATTCATGTATACTTACCAACATTTTGAAATAAAAATCCTATTGATATTTAACAAATAATTGTATTATTGAAATAACAATTACTAACTTTTAACTTAACTCTTCATTTATTTTTAATTAACTAATTATTTAAAAAGTAACTCCCCCAGTCTTGGTTTTTGAAGATTAAAATTGTAAACACACGTATTTTTTTCAAAATTTCAAAAAAATATTCTAAAATGAAAACATGTATTATAAAAATGATTGAGAACAAAATTTAGGAGACAACATCATCTGTGTTTTTTTTTAAATATTCGTTATCAAAAGTTATAGAAATTTAAAAGTTATAAAAATAAGTAGGTATTTTGTAATTAAGCCGAGTAGGTACTTAGAAAATTATCAAACTCCAATGCGGTTATCTACAACTAAGTATCATGTGAGTTGTACATAAATATGTTTTTTAAACAACTTGCTATCACAATAAAATGTGATGTTAATGTGGGACTACTTATATAAATTACTTTTGAATGTTAAAATATATTTAAACATTTTCTCATATTATTAAAGGTCTTAATTTTTCATGTCCTTCAAATTGACTATACATAACCTCTTAAAAACCAAATTTGTAACCTCCTCATTTAGATTAGTTCTTTGTTCAAGAGAACAAAAATTTTGCTACTGTAGCTCACAAAGCACGAACAAGTGAATATTAAATCCAACTTATTGTTATGCGTACAACTGTAATGTAAGAAGAGTACCTATACACAGTGGTTAAAGTGGAAAAGAAATTGCAGGGCAGACTAAATTTAATGGAAAAATACAGCATTCCTTTGACCGTTAAACATTATACAATTTTGCTTTGTAGTGTTTTGGACACTAAGGATTTCTTAAATAAGTACAGTAAAAAAATCAAACTGTCATTAAAAATAATACGTAATATATTTTTGGTTTTTACCAAAATAGTTTTTTTTTATAATATAGATCTTGTAAATAATATTTATAACAATTATAACTAAATACCTTTTTTAAAACTTTTTTATTTAATTTTTTAATATGATGTACAAGACAATAAATTCTATGTCAACTTTCAAATAAACATATAGATCTATTGATAATATACGCTACCAATCATAATATTACACTATTACATTTATAAGTATAACATTATATAAAAAAACACATCGAATTCAGTCTTAAGAGAACACCACACCGATAGATTTTCTTTTCAAGAAAAACTTGCTTTAGAATTTTTAATTTTTATCAACTTAAAAACATTTTAGAAATACGAAACAAAAATAAATTATAGCTAAAAACATTATTTAGAGATTGATGGAGTCGATTTTTGATACATGCATTTTTACATGTTTTCTGATCTGTAAAAATATCGAATTTTTGATTTTTCTAAAAGTTCATGAAACGCGTCTAAAAACGCATAGGTAGGTATATCGAAAATCGGCTCCATATCAGTCGCTAGAAAATGTTGTTCCTTAAAATTTTTTTTTATTTCATCTTTCATCAAGTTGATAAAAATGAACAATTCTTAAACATATTTTTTACACAAATATCGTGATTACACGACAATTAAAAATTATATATTGATACAAGACCATTTTAGTAACTACTCTCAAAATATATTCAAATATTTTTAAACTGATGGATTGTAATTTCTTTTTAAATTTCGTAAAAATGTCCTATACCTACTTAACCCCTTAAAAATCAGGAATGTGGTGACCTCTTATTAAATATACCTAAATCAACACCTAATTTTTTGTGTATATATATATATATATAGATAAAATGTAATGTATCATTTTAAAATTATACGAATAATAATAAAACAAAAATTCAGTCTATACATTAAAATAGACCTATTTTCGTCAGTATACGGTCATATTATAATATCATGATTCATCCATCATTCATTACCATTGTTGAGTTACCCATACTTTTGATATATTTACATGTAATTTTTACGATTAAAAAAAATATTTGTACCGTTCCCCTGGAATTTAAACTAAAGGGGACGCCAAACTTAACCTAAGCAAAGAAGGGGGACACCGTCCCCCTCACTTTAACCACTGCCTATACATAAGTTAGGTACACCTGTACTTTTATAGGAAATGTCTAACTGAAGGTATATTATATACATTATATAGGTAATATAATTGTACACAGCATAAAATAATATTAATAACAACCATGTCATATTGACATTATACCAGTTATACCTATGAACAAGGCTGGGCATAAACGAGTCAAAAGTTAAAATTAAGTTACTTAACGCGTTACTTTTTTTTTCAGATTAACTTTTAACTTAATAAGTTACTTTTTTTTTATTAAAATTAACGTGTTAACTTTGTACAAAAGTATCCAAATTAAGTTAAATTTGCACGAAGAACAAATGCAAATATTTGAATGAGGATTTTACTTTTTGGTACCTATACGCAATTTTAGTAGGTACCTACCTAATGGATGTACCACTGACGCAATATATTGAAGTGATAGGTACTGCTTATTTTATATACTACCTACCCTTAGTGTGAATCAAACAATAATGTAAGTATCTTGGCAGTTAGAAGTTATTTTCTGATTTCTCATTTATGCATTCGTTTTAAAATGACGTGTTGTATTTAAATTTTTACATGTGTACACTTTTTCAGGCAGAAGAAGTTTCCAGTAGTTTTTTTTTTTTTTTTTTTTTGAGCGTAAAGAATAACCATCCTTTTTTACCTTTTTACGATATAATAGGTACCTATATCGACTTTTTTTTCCTAGTTAGGAAATTTTAACTTTTAACTAGGTTAAATTAGTTTTTTTTTTCAAAGTTAACTTTTAACTTAACTTAACTTATATTATTTTCAATTAACTTAACTTAACGAGTTAAAACATATCGTTAACTTGCCCAGCCTTGCCTATGAACTTGCCTATTTATTGATAATAGCGATATTTTATATTAGGTACCTACTATATAGAGACCTATATATTACTGTAATCTCAATAACATGAATATAAAATGTACCTATATTGTTCGACATTATAATATATGTATCAATATATCGGATACCCTATGTATGCATAAAAAATTCACACCTGTAGTTATACTATACAAATATAGATAGGGAAATGTGGACCAAGCAGACACCATTATGTTTGAATAATGATAACATGCTTAATATAAATAATAATCACTTTTAAACAGATGAATGTAATGCCAATTTATCACAAATTTCATTTACTAAGATCATATATTTTAGTTGTGAATCAATATTTAATTGAGCATTTTTTTTTTTTTTTTTAACTTGGAAAATATTTCACTTTGCTCCATAGTTAGGGGCAAAGTGAATATCTGTATGGTGAAAGTGAAAATATGTAAGTACCTATAGAAATAATTAGTTATAAAAATAAATAGGTATACTCTACTAATTCGTGTAGTAGGTTTATTGTGATATTATTTTCATTTATAAACATATCAAAATATATAGTCATATCTTTTGACTATATTTAAAACTTAATCAGTCTTTGATTAATATAATAATAAAACAATTATGATATTTTTGGGTAGTAAAATAACAAATTTTTGTCATTTACTTCGCCCATGACTGACTTTTTCATTATATTTGTATTAAATAAATTAAATATGAACAACAGTAAAAACTGAAACAAGTTTTACAAAATGAATAACCTTTTCTTAAGTCTGCAAAATTTTTGTTTGAAAATTGATTTTATATGTTGGAAAAAACATTAATCTCCGACAACTACAATTATTTTTACATCATTGGAGAGAAAATTAAATTTTTGATAATAACCAAAGTGAATAAATAATGAACAATGTAAACATTAAATTATCAAAAATGATTATCATCGTTGAACGACGAACAAAGTATTTGGTCGCGTCCAACTTTCCTTCGGTCCGAGTGAAACATCCACGATGAATCATCAAAAGTGATTTGTGTAAACATCACATTAATTTCACCTTCAAATTTCAATGTCAGTGAATGTTCAAATAGGTACATGTTTTTATTTTTGATAGCTTGCTCTGATAAGAAAATCGCGGTAAATGGTGGTTATCACACACACAAAAAAAAAAAAAAAAAAAAAAAAAAAAAAAAAAAAAAAAAACGCCATTGATTGACAATAATGACAAGTTGAGTGAAATTTCTTCGGAAAACAAAATTGTTACTGAAAATGAGTGATTATTTCACAAAAAGTCTAGCAGTTCAATTATTAAAATATATATGCCCCTTGACCGTGCGTTAATAGGTATACCAAGAAAAACTACAAAAAGTTATGATTGAAGAACACGTAGTGCGTTTCAATTTACACAAAAAACATTAAGTAGGTGTAGGTACCTACCTAATGAATAATGTAAAAGTGATCCTTATATTGACATGTCTATTGGTGGAAATCGCTACCTATCCATTATAGTATCAGTGTATAGTATCACCTGCAATATTGTCTTCAGATAATTCTGAACACTTAAGCAAATTTAGCAGGTAGGTACTTACTATAAGGTCAGGTTAGTACCTACTATATATTATATAATCATTGATATAATATACAACTAGTTATAATGAAACAGATAATACACAGTCTCGGGCTTTGTATACAGCTATCGGTGTAATGTAGTTTATATTTAATTTAATTTTATTCATATTATATGAGTCACTTTTTACGTATGAATTATTCGTGCACCTAACCTGCTATTTTTAAATTATTGATATATCACCGTCAATATTACCTTTATATTTGATCCTCTAAAACCGCATAGATAGCTGTCATGCAATAATAAAGAGGTATAGGTACCTACCTATAGGTACTTTTTCAGTGTTATAATAGAATACTGTTAAATATATTTCTATAGTGGCGTATTTTGAGGGTGTCCGGGGGTACTGAACCTCTCTAGAACGAAAAAATATTGATTTTAAGAACCTAAATAGGTACCTATAATTAATTTATGTAGATAGAATTTTTTCTAATAATAACTAGAAATAGTTTCATGACTTCAAAAAGTAATAATAATGCCCTAGAAGGCTAAAAATGAATACAATGACTAAATTTTAGATTTTGAGCCGCGGTGCAAAATATTTTCTCGTTTTACGATGATGTTTATTTGTTATATTTTTCTGTGAGCGAAATACTTGACGTCTTAATCTAATTTTGTAATTATATCCATTTTTTGGCATACAATTTTATCAACATGGTACTTTGAAGAAGTAATTTGTTGGTTTTCGAAAAACTATTAAAAATTGACGAAAATAATAGTTATTTCCTTATAAATATCCGAAAATGTTGGTTCTAAACACTTGAGAATTTCATATAGTAGGTATGTCTTTTATATTCAAGGTTAAAATAAAAAAATAAAAAAGGATTTTAATAATAATTAAATTATATAGGTATATATATATTTTTTTTTTATTAAAATGTTTAAACATATTTTTCAGCCTCCAATTAATGTATTTACCATTTAAAATTATTTTACAAATGTAGTTGGAGTATTTTGGTAAATAATCAAAATTCAATGAATTGTATTATTATTACTAGACCGTGGTTCTATACCTACTTTTATAATTTATTATACCAAACTAAGGAATAATCAGCTTTAAAATTTAAAGAAAATTTATCAATTAAAACTTAAAAGTATACTAAAGTCAATATTTCAATATTATATTTTACAACGCTCATGACTCATCCTGTAGGTAGTTTGTTTTTATGTAGTATTTCTGTCAAAGACTGTCACCTTTTCGTCAAGTATACTTGTGCCTAAATATTAAATTTAAAATATTTTTAATTTTTAAATAAACAATTCAAAAATAAAACCACTATTTACTATACAAGTTTTTTTTTTTATAAAATGTTACAAAATTAGGAAAAATGTACAAATATAAAAATATGTAATGTTGAAAAAATTGTTTTGTCACTAGTTTTTATTCATGATTTGACAACATTTTTCCCATGTGATACAAAATATTCTAAAAATATAAAAATTAGTGAATTTAATGCTAAACATTTTGAAAAGTTTAAAACTCAAATTAAATATTTTGAAAAAGTATTATTTACCAAAATAGTGCACCCCCTTTACCAATAGTTCTTTGTCTGTCAACTAAGCGATTTTGCCCCTAAAGATAATATAATATAATGTAAAAGTTTTATATTACATACAAAATACGTCACTATATAGTCTGTACCTATATAATGTATATTAATATACAGGTAATATTGATAAATATGAAACATAAAAAAAAAATAGAATTACGCGATCAATGGAGGTGGGCATCAGCCCCTTAGCCTCACCTCTGCGTACGCTCCTGTATTGTAGTATATAATTATGTTACTGTATGCTACCTGTATTTGAGCTGTCACCGTGAATTTATTCAATACATATAATATTTATCATGACGTAATTTTCCAGAAAATTGTCGAAAATACCAATGCAATATTAATAATTTATTGTTATTAAAAAACCAAATACAGTGTAAACACGAGCTATACTTTTTCAAACATTAACGGCAAAAGTATGATAACAATTTAGGATTATCAAAAAGTTTGGACTTATACCATTTTAATTTTGATTTGAGCTACAGAATTATGTACCTATATAGAACATTTTTCACGTGGAATAAAAAAATTCTAAACATTATTTGTTCTATGCATGTTTAGCCAATTTTTATTTTTTCGTCAGATATACGTAAATTATTGAAAAACCATCCATATATGTTTTTCAAACTTCAACCCTTGTCGGCACATGAAGGAAATGAACAATAACGGTAAAATTTTACATAAAATGTATTTTTAGCGTGTAACCTAACGAATTCCGGTGGTCATGGGGTGTAGTAAATTCGGACATTATTTTACCTATGTAAATAACGACCACCCAATACAGAGATAGGTACCTATATGTCATAGGCCCACATAGGGGGTGCTAAGGGGTGTTTAGCGCCCTCAGGGTTCAAATTAGCACTCCCAGTTTCCCTGAGTAATTTATTTCAGTATTTCACCAATCATTTGTAAATTATTGGAGTTTACTGGTTCGGATAAAATGTTTTTTTTTCCATTACGATAAAAACAGTTTTGTGTAAGTGCACGTTTCAGTTTTCGTAATTCGTATATAAACATTAAACAGCTATCACACTGAAAATCATATTATCTTACTTTATGTTCTTATCTTACAATGTTGGCTACGAAATTATGTTCAATTTATAACTGATATTTTTACTTATAAAATTTCATTGAAGCTAAATAATATTTTTGACTTTATACTAGATATTAATTTTTTTATATAGGTAAGTATAATTAATTAATTAAATTAAATTATTCTATTATATTTGTATAAAAATTTAAAATTATTGTAATGCGGTTTATTGTAGTACCGTAGGGGGGTGTGGGGGGCAAGGGCCCACATGATGGACCATAAATTATTCTAGCACCCTCTAAATTCATACCCAATGTGTGCCTATATGCTATATGTATAACCAATGATTAGGCTATAGATATACTATTTATCTATTATATTATATACTATTATCTCCATTATCAGCGATAAATAAGTTTAAACTGTTTAAAGTTATAACGATACATATATTTTGTATATTATATATTTCTGGTATTATAGGTATTACGCAAGACCGGTACGACAATATATAATATATATTATAGTCATTAATGTTACTAAAACACTAGTAGGTACCTATATATTATATACCGCCTATTTGAATCTCGATGACCATGATAATGGGCTTAATGACCATGGGAGAAACAAGAAACCGTGCAATACACGTATATTTTGTTGACGAGAAATATGCTGGTTGCGGTAATCAGTGATGGCCAAACATAATATAATAATAAATAATATCTATTAATTCATAATATTGATAAAATTCAAATTTAATTTACAAAACGAACGACTACATAGATTTTATATCGAGGAATAATTTACATTCCTAAATGCCATCTTGAATTCAAATTTTACGTTTTACTATCGCATACTCTATTATATTATCCACAATGTATATTTTCCACGATAAAGGAATTTTCATTAAAGCAACATTGCTTTAAAAATTTTTGAGATAAGTAATATATATAAGTACCAGAAAAAAAAAACACATACCTATGTTTTTTGCTATACGACTGAACGACCTATCCGTCTACTTATTTATGTAAAGGTATAGGTACGTTTTTCGCATAAACCTTTTCTCGGTACATATAACCATTGATTATAAATTACTGGTAATTTATAATCAATGATATAACGTTATTTTAAAACCCCATGGTTTTATAGATTAGGTACTAGCTGCAGAATTACCCTGCTTCGCCCGTGCATGGGAGGTATAGTTAAAGCGTGAAATGTATAATATTATCGATAAATATATATTGTTGTTGTTTCTCATGTGTCAAATTATTGATTTGGAGTTTTCGAATGAAGTTTCAATTCATTCATTCCTTTGATAACTGCAACGGTAACATTATATTATGTTACAAAGCATTCATATATACAATGATGGTAGCTTATAAAATATATAAGTTTATATTTCAATATACCTACTCATACGCGGTATAGGTATGTACCTACACCTAATCAAAAAACCATAAAAGTTTGTTCAGCGCCACCTATCGGACGTGGTTCAAACTACTCTCTAAATCTTCCTGGATATCTGAAATTTTCATCAGAATCGGTGGGAGTAGTTTTTGAGTCTATATAAACCACATTCACATACACACATTGCCTTTTATACATATAAATAGAAGATAGATTACCTATTAAAAAAAAAAAAAAAAAATGATATATCGCACCATTAGTAACTCAAAAATGTACGTTTTGAGTAAATTTTATTTTAGTTTTCATTAAATACCATACAATATATTTTATCGTTTCACTGGTCCAATTTTGTCGATACAATAAAATAAACCGGTGCATCGTAAAGATCGTCATTTTTACCATATATATAATAATAATAATAATAGGCCGGTCAGCGGCGTAGCCAGGATTTATTTATGGGAGGGGTTTAGTCGACAATTATTACTATATAGACATTTATTTAAATACAAAAATCTATACTTACATGCACAGAGTACATTTCTGGGGTATAAAATTGTACTTGTTTAGACCAGTTTATTGTTGTAGCAATAGACGACAACTAATATCACGGCCCAACTCCGAATTTACGCGTACGAGTTTTCAGTAAATATTATTATAAAACACACGCTTAATATTGTTACTCTATTTAAGAATATATACGAAGAGAACAAAAAATATTATTTCAAATTATAGGTATAATTTATATTAATCGTAATCTTCTTGTTTTTGCTGCTGATACCATCGGCGTAACTAGGGGGGGGGCTTAGCCCCACTAAATTAAGTACTAGCCCCCCAAGGAAAAATCCTTGAACACTTGAAAAATTCAAAATATATTATACCCTATAGGTACCTAGGTAGCGTACATACATATAATGTCTAAATGTAAAGTTTTTCATTTATTCTCGCTGTTATACTATATTTTTGATGATTTATTTGCCATGATAAAATTGTAAAAGGTACCGGTTCATTACGTGTATATAAACGTAATAAACTGCG
>JAIPRL010011582.1:0-13309 GCA_025469235.1 Pemphigus obesinymphae
CAGCAATACATGAAATCTTAATTACCATACAACAGAGTTACCATTTTTACTAGTTTTTAAGTTTCCCTCGTCCCATAGTTTTTAAGTACCTACACACCGTGTGGCCGACCGAGTCGGTTCAAATAAATTGTTGAGTGGTGCGCGCGAAGCATAGGTGTCCGGTGTGCGCGTATTATTATTATACACCGCCAGCCCGTACAAATATAATAATATATTATATTATATCTATATAACCGAATGTGTTCAAACTCTGTAAACTTTCTCGGTCGGATATTAAAAATAATAATTCACTACCAATTCTAAATATTTTCAACATTATAGTTAAATCGAAAGGGGATTGTGTCATTTTGGAATTGTCATAACACATTTAGTTTTAGTCGTAAAGACCTCGGGATACCATTGATGGGTAACCCATAAACCATTGATGGGTATTGGTGGATTAGTGTTAACGCTTAGTAAAATTTTCCCTCATTATTTCATGGACAATATTAATTGAATCGTCTTATATAACATAATTAAAGCTTAGGTGACATGTATATTTTGTTCATATCAATGTGTGAGTGTGTAAATTAACATTAGTGTGCGTGAGTTGTAGATTCCAAGAATACTCCAATACCGATAATCATAATAATATTACGATAAAAATTTACTATATTCCATATATATATATTACATACGGCATATACCTGTATACCTATATACAATTGTCACTGTATTGTGTGCACAACCGGTGTCACGTGAAATTTATACCCACCAAATGTATACCTCCCGAGGGGTTTAAATCGCCCGAGGTATTAATCGCCCGTTACAAGTGTATAGTCAATAGTGTGTATTATGCTTGTGCAGGTACCGCTGTCGATTTTTTTCATTGACAATCATTTAATAATTTCGTGTTACATTTGCGTATAATTATAGTAATATTATTTTGAGTCTATCATTCGAGATGGTTAAAAAAATATCGTTTTTAGACCTTTCGCGGTGACAAAATTGTGAGACTTTGGATGGCCCAATTTTAATTCCGTAAAAACCACAAGATTGTTTGACATAAATTAAATTGTATGCGATGCGAATATATATATATTTTTTTTATGTGGTTTTTTGAATAAGTACGTCATTATAATACCCATACATTTTACGTAAGAATTTTTTTTTTCAAAATTTAGTTGTTTTTAGACTTTTTTAATTGTAGTGTTTTTTTCAAAGAGTGTGATTTGAGGCACTTTTTCTGACCTAACCTTTACATCTAGATATAAATATGTAATTACGAAATTTATAGACAATTTAATAATAAAATATATTTTTTAATCGACAATACGCATACGCCTACCCTCCAGTTGTTCCCATTGATAAAAAAAATAAGATAAAAAAAGTATGGAGACAAAAACACAGAAAACATTATGAAGAATCCAAATCTGTTTACAAAATTAAAATCGGATGATCCAATAAGCTGTAATGTTTGAAGTCGTACATGGTGTTTTCGAACAAAAATTCGCCGTGCTCCAACTCCCTTAAGCTAAAGAAAACGACTGAAAAAATTTAAAAATACCTTTTTAATGTATCAACTTCATTGAATTTACCATCAAAATCCTCTTGATGCGCCAAAATTATTATTCGATTCCTAATAAGTATATTTATATAATATACCTATATATTATATACTAAAATAAATACATAATTGTAAAACCAATAGCTTCTTCGCTCCTCTCAAAATCCACTATTAATGAAATAATCAAATAAAACATAATATATGGCATAGATACTTCATTATTACATACTTAAATATTTTATACAATTTAATTAAAACTTTTTAATCATTATTTTTATAATACAATTTATTAATGTATAAAAAATATTAAACTCCTTAATTTTTAAAATTATAAATGAACAAACTTAAACACTTTAAAATAACTAAATACCAACTTCAGGTCACTTCAATAAATTAAATAAATTTCTGTAACTACATCATAGTGAAAATTAATTATATTTCTTAAATAAATGCACTTTTCTTGATTTAATACTTTTTTCTCATGTTCATATCTCTATTAAAAAGTTGCCATGTATTAGATGCAGTACATAAATTGATGTTTTTAATAATAATGCCGTCGCGAATATTTCAACATCTGTACCCCATACACCTAAAAAATAAAATAATGACTTTTTTTATTTTCCAAAAAATACATTAGAAAGAATTTTATAATTCTTGAACTTTTTACGAAATATTAGTGATTAAGATTAATTTTGTTAAATTAAAAGTTTAAAATTGTATTGTTACTATATATTTTCTTTACCATCTTTTTCTATTTGTTTTTGAAGATAAACTTGAAGCTTATCCTTTCCACCGATGTATTCCTCAATTTTGTTATGGGTCTTAACCACCTGAAATAATTCAATAATAAAATAATGGGAGTTATTACGATGAGTGACGTGTACAAAAAATATTTGAAATAGAGGAACACAATTGTTTTATAGAGTTTATTGTTGTGAAGGCTTACTGTATTTATATAACCATTTACTTAATTTATTTAAATTAGAAAAACTTGTTCAGTATCTAAAATTATGTTATTTCAGAATTTATTAATATAAAATAATATTAAATGGTTAAGATAAAAATAACAATGGATATTATGAAAACAATACATTTCAACCTGAACATGCCACTCATTACAACAGAAAAAAATAATTGAATATCAATACAAGTTATTATTACGTCAGCAATGAGTTTCCATAAGACCATATAATAGTCCTCAATACTAGTTATCCAATATGATAATGATCTAAAGAAACAATTTCCATCACCGACGATATCTTTTATTTTAGATGGCGTTTGGAGAATTCTCTCCATGTATTTGTAATTAAAACATTGTTTAATTTCAAAATTCATTATTTTTGTTTGTTGTATTTGCCACGGTGTTGTTACTGGGTTAAGTACACGTGTTTCTTCATTCTTAATTATCTTTCCAATTGGCTCAAGATCGTTTATATCGTTTACAATTTTCTTCGGTTTTGGTTTTAATTATATACCTAATACATTTTTTGGTTCATTATACAACTTTAAATTTTTGAAATAGTACTTTTTTTTAGTATTTGAAATTCATTTTTGAACACACACTTGTTACCTGAGGGAATATACAATATTGTATATGGACCTTTCCATGGTAACTTTCGCCATCCACCTTTTCGGTCATCCCTAAAAAGATTCCTAGCAAACACTTTGTTGCCCTCCTTAAATAAATGTCCTGTATTATGAAGTTTTGCATAGAAATAAAGCTGACGTCTTTGTGCTTCGTCTATATTTTCTTTTGTGGTTTCTTCTACTAAATTCCTTATATTGATCATTTGGCATAATGTTTCTTCGAAATATTTGCCATAAAATACATCTGATATGTTTAACATTTCATCAGATGCGATGACATTTTTTTCTCAGGTGTGTACATCATTCCCGTAAATATTTTACGAGAATGATGTAAATCCATTAGCAGAGTGGCTTCACGTTGATACATTAATTTAAATGGTGTAAATCTCGTTGAGCAATGTTTGGCGGTTCTATGTGCAAATAAAACACCTTGCAGTATGTATGGCTATTGTAGTACGTTGTTTTGTAGTACTTTTAAAAGAAAATGTTTCGTTGTTCAGTTTTTGCGTTCAACGAGGCCTTTGGCTTATGGATGAAATACCGAAGTCACTCTTTGTTCGGTTCCAGTAAGACGAGATAACTTGTTATTTAATTTATTGACAAATTCACATCCCTGATCATTAATTTATAATTTTGGACACCCATGACGGTATATGACTTCATCGTATAAAAATCTTGCCACTGATACTGCCATTTTATATTTCAATGGTCGAGCTTCTGACTATTTAGAAAAGTAATCTATTGCAACAACGACATACTTAAATTCGTCAACTTCCAGTAAGGTCATAAGATCAACGCAAATTTGATTAAACACCTAAAATGGGGAAAAATACAATTCTAAAAAAGAATATACACGTTTCAAGTTTTTATTTTCACTATTCAATAAGGTATGGGTGATTTAAAATATCCATGTGACATCATTGTGCCCTACGTTTAAAACGGCCGACCTTATTCGTATTAAAGTTCCTTGGAGTATTTTTTTTATTTTTATTTGATATGAATTTGTGTGCTCAAGATAATGCTGAAATTATAATTTTGATTCATAGCTTAGTATTTTTTTTTAAAAAATTAAGATTACTCCAAGATACATTTTTTTTTTTGTATTAAGGTACGAGACGGTTGTGACCATGGAATTACGGTTACTGGACAATATCGTGATCGTGCGGGCATGTGGTATTCTTTACTTCACTTGACATAATAAATTTAAATATTTAAAAAAAATAAGCTCTATATTGAAATTCTACTCTACCCTCATCTTAAGCATATAAATACGCATTAGATTAAATGAAAATGATTATTTTAATAGTTTTAATCATCGTGTGAAACAATTAACTTCAACAAGTATAAGATAGGCTACTGCAGGAACAATAATTTATTTCTGTAATATATTTGTTTAATAGATAATTAAGTACCTACTTTTATTTTTAGATGTTCATTTATATAAAATGTATAGTATTATAAGTATGTACCTCTTTAGGAATTTCTACAGACTTCAATTCGGGAACAACTTTGAATGACGCCGGATTTACTCGTTACTACATATTTATTTGAATTTTGATTTATACATTTTTCGATTAATATTTAAACAAATTGATATACTGATATTATGTATATCCGAATTTCGATTAATATTGTTCATAGCCTCATACTTCATACTCCATATGACCCAGTTACGATAACTTTAATGATATTTAGCAATTGGTAAATTACCGATCGAACCTATCTTAATTTTAAACTATACCCATATCACTAAAATAATACTAAAGTAAAGTATTTTTTTTCAATTATCAAATTTTTATGAAGAAATACATTTTTTTATATTTTTGAGTGCATATTTTTTTATTTTTCTGCATAATATATTTATGCATATTTAATCATTTTCAGTACACATTTGGCTAGTTTTTAGTGCATATAAATCCATGTTCTATTTATAAATTATAATAAAGGTATATTTATATATATATATATATATTATAGTTTAAAAATATTTTATATTAATTAATTTTAATTTATTAACCTACCTTTGTTTTATCAAATTTTGAGTTGTGTTACGTCCTCTATGAGCGGACAACGCAGTAGCTTAAATTGAAGAGTCAGAACCACAATGAACCATTTTAATAATTTGAATTTGTTCATCTTCATTTGTAATAACACGGGCATGTATTTTTTTATAAAATTATTGTTCATTAATTATTTCGAAGGGCTTGCATTGCTTCCGAAAGTTAGACTTCTGATCTCTCGTATTAACATTACCCGGGTAAATTTTCGAACGTATATAATTGAAGACTATATCTAAATCTATATTGACCTTCTTCTTCTTAATATTTTGGTCAGCATTTATGTTATTCGGATCTTTTAAAAAAAAAATAAAAATTTGTATATAGACCAATATTTATTTTATTAGTTTTACTTATGTATATTTTATGCCAATTGAAATTAAAATAGTTTTATAAAAATAAAATATTTATACAATTATATGCACCTTGTTCTGTAGATATTGAGGTATCTTCCCAAGGTCTCCAGTATATTAAAACTAGTTCATCTGCAGCATTCATCTATTTGAACGGCGAACAAAAATATAACGCATATGTGAAATAGGAATTATAAAACCAATTATGGATATTAAAATATTGAAAATTTTATTTTGAATTTAATAAACTACAAAACTAGTATAATAAACTATAAAACTATAGTTTTATAGTTTATTTAGTTTGCATATTAAATAATAGGTATGGGTATACACTGATAGGGTGTCTCACGAAGATCTCTCGGATAAAAAAGCTGTAAAAATTTGTTCAAAATTATAATAACTGTGATATTATATTACTATATTTAAAATGCATTGCTTTAAAATTTAAATTAAATAATAATAATAGATATTTTTTTTTAGTAAAATTTTAAAATTGCATGTATTTTTTTAAATTTTTTTAATTTTTAAATAGCATTTTAGACAAATTTTTTTAGTAATTTTAATAATTATTCTTTAAGTGTAATTTTTATTTTTATTCACGCCAAAATGATCCTACGTCTAAAAGTCTAACGCCAAAACAGTTCTACATCTAAAAATCCTACGACCAAACTGCCATTCGTCCAAACGGTCACGTCCAAATGTCCTAAACTCACCTACTCCACTTGTGGTAATAAGGAATTACACATATAAAAAAAAAATTACTTATAATATTTAAAACCATTCATATAATATATTATATAAGTATTTAATATAGAACAATAAAATCAAAAGTGCAATATTTTTATAAAACTAGTAGGTACCTAATAATTAAATATAAAACGTTAAAAATAAAATACCTAACCGATGATTTTCAACGAACAAAAACATGTTTACGCAAAACTGGTAAAACGGATTTATAAAGTGATTTGAGAGTTAAAATACTTATTATCAAATCGACAGAGGACACAACTTTGGAGTGAACCTCATTGGCATTTTCCATTTGTTATTTTAAAAATAAATTATTTGAACAAGTAAAAAAAAAATCCCTTTTTAAATTGACAAATAGGTATAACATGATTATGTTTATTTTGTAATATTTATACTAATTGCATTTATATGTTATCATTTTAAATAGATTATTATTTAATATATAATAAATTAAGTGACTACTTATAAGTATATGAGTACATATTATAATATATACATAATATTACATATTATATAATACATTCTACCTACCTAATTTATAATAAGCACCTACATGCATTAATGCATTATTATACTTAAGTATAATATTCCATCATACATATACTTATTATACGTATAGTAATTAGGTACATTTTTAAAATTTATAAAATTATGTTTTAAAATATTTCAATTAATATTGTAGACATTTATTATAAATATTATTTATAAAAAAACTTACTTATACCTTAAAATCTCAAAATTTCAAATTACCATATTTTATCCTAAGGCAATCATACATAGTCTATTATAAAAGTATATTAATCTACTACAGGTGGAGTAATTTTAATATTCTGAGATTGGTAGGTTTATAATCAAATATTATTCTAAATAATTAAAAAGATTTAATAAAAAATGTTTAAACTTACTTTGTTTTTCATCTCGTTAGTATATTATACTTAAAAAAAAAAATATTTATTATACAACTGAACTCCGTTCTCTTGTGCATTCAACACTAAACAGTATTGAATATTTATAATACTATGTTATAGATATTATTATACTTCAGCAAATTGTAATAAAATACTATGAATGGAAAATACCATAAAATAAAATAAAATAGGGTTTACATTTCCGGTCGGCGGAAAATTGGTACGGAAATTTCCGAAAGTAAAATATTGAAATAATATCTAATATAAGATCTGTTCATCTATTCCTATTTCGGCGTCAAATGTTTTATTTTCCTAAATTATTTTTACTTTGGCAGACGAATGAGTTATACGCGTATATATATATACCTATACGTGTATATATCAATAATTAGTAATGTATTTTAATTGTTGTAAAAATTAATTATTCATTAATGTTTTATAATAAAAATTCGTAGGTAATATACCTAAAATATGTAAAATATTAATAAATAGTTTATATTATACTATATACAATTGTTCACGCTGAACAGGATAAGAGATAAGAATAATATCTACTCGGCTGCATCGCCGCCGAACCAGTTGTGCTGTGACACCCGACGTCGTCGTGTTTGGCGTTTTCCATTTTCGTGGTTCAATAACGTCAACTCTCTGGGCAATATACTCGTTGAGTGCTCATACTTTTGTAAAATAAAATTTATAATATAAAAGTAATTATTATTACTCGTCGAGTGATCATAATAACATTACATACCCAACATCTATTGTTAACTGGATATCGTGTGCCGCGCCTGTCAACGACTACATGTGCCGTCCAGTGGGCCTAGTATCCAGGTAGTGTATTCATCTGTAAGTTTTTGCCATTATTGTATTTATTTTAATTTTATTCATGTTCATGTCATGATATATATAAGAAAATTAACCATAACGTAAGTTCCTAGTTTTGTTCATTAGTCAGTAAGTTTCAGAAATATTATTGAATTATTTATCCATATACATTGTTACTCTTTTTTATTGTTTATTTCAAAGTTCCTTTATTTTTTAATCTTCTTTATTTACTATTCCTATTTTTTACTGTTTTATCCTATAATATTATATCCTCCGCGTAGCTAGACAATCTGTGGAAGATTCACCAGACTCTAGTGCGTAAACAAAAATAGAATTAGGTAATAAAAGAGTAGGATGGACTATACAGTTTAATTATCAAAAAAATCTCTTTGAAGATGTACATTATATTAAAACAAATAGCACACGAAAAATATTTTTTTTTTACTAATTTTTCAATATATTATTAAATATTTATTTTATAAATAAATATAAAATATAATAATAAAATATATTAAATATATATTATTATTAATTATAGTATAATTCCAATAATTGAATGTCCCAATGCCCTATGGCCTATTCTCAAGAAGAGAACGTGCGGATACCTCTTCTACCATCAGTATCCAATCTATACATTAAGTACCTACATTCTATATATATATATATATATATATATATATATACCCACTTAATATTAAAATTAATTAAAAAACTTACCTTATTCCAGTTTCTTTAACTTGTCTAACAAGAAAAACTATAAACACAGATTGAAACAGAGTAGGTAACATAAATTTTTTTATTTACAGCACAAAATTGAAAATAATAACTTGTTAAAAAATAACAATGAAGTGCCAAAATATATATTCACCACAATAAGTAAAAACAAACCGATTTTACAAATTTAAAATATTTATATTATACAATATACATAAAATAAATATAATTATTCAATTAATGACTGTGTAGTTATATTTGGACAACAATAAAATGCGTGCCTATTGTTATTATATTTACCCATACAGGGCATTTAAAAGGTCACATTTACCTGCATGTAATCTTTACTTCAAATGAATATAATAATAATAATATTTATATGTACTTACATAACAATTATATGTACTAATAGTAATATACAAGTTCTTATAAAAATCCGAGAATAGTAAGTTCAATCAATTTTGGGATTACTTTTTTTATCCACCTATTTGTTGGAAACACTTCAGGAGTGAATGATTATCTTCTAGAAAGCGAATAACAGTTTCCGACGTAGGTGCAATATTTTAAAATTTAATTAATAATATTATTTCCGATAAAATATATAAACCGAGGATTACGAATTAAACTCAAAAGTAATTCTTCTAATGAGATGTTGTACTAAAAAAAATTGTAATTGCAAGGTTTCGGCCTCAATAGGGGTTGAACTTACAAGTAGTCGGACTTAAAATTTTATCCCATTTATATGGTGTTTGGAGGTTCGTGTCAGTACGTAGGTAAAAACGTCCAAATACGAAAAAAGAGAGACTCCGTTCGGGAGAAGGTATTTCAGATATAGATAACACTGATTCGATTGTGGCGCGAAGCGCGAAATTCGTTTATTAAAACAAAAATATAAATAATAAATACAAAAAATGGCAAAACTCGAGATAGGCAAATAAAATTCGGGCGCTCGTCCGAGCCGTACGAAGCTGATAAAAAGGAGCGCGGAACGTATTGTTCATGCAGCGGTCGTAGGCGGAGAGAGCGAGTCCGCCGGAGCGGCCGACGACGTCGCCGATCGCCTCGACGGAGGTACAGATCTATGGAGGGGATGTAAGGAACAAGGAACATAAATATAATTAAGATAAAATTCACAATACATAAAATAATAATTATACAATGAAGAAAATAGTAACCCTGTTTGTGGTGACTGGCCGTATCACCTCATGTGTTTCAATCATTAATAGCGCAGGAGTTATAGCAAAATCAAAAACACGATGGGGGGTGGGTGCATTTAGTATATAAAACACCAATGTATCCTCTACTCATCAATGGTATCCCGAGGGCTCTATGACTCAAATTATATGTGTTATGACAATTCCAAAATTACACCCTATATATATATACTTATGTTATATTATATATTTATATATTAGTTAATACCTATATATGTTACACAAAGTTAATAAAAAAGTAAATAGCATTAATGCTTGATATAATATTATAACTAATATTTTATCATTTTCCTAAGTAAGATTATAAATAAATAATACTTAAATACATACCTACGAATTTTACCTCCCGGTATAAATTTACTAGGGGGAAGGGTATTAATCGCCCGTTACACTGGGCGATTATTATCTCGGGTGATTAATACCCACCGGTATACATTTCACGAGGGGTATTAATCGACCGCTACACTGGGCGATTATTAACTCGGGCGATTTATACCCCCCGGGAGGTATAGATTTGGTGGGTATAAATTTCCCGCGACACCGGCACTGACATCGGCCAACCGTTGTTCCTGCCTACATGCAGCAGCGGTGGCAACCGATTGCTTCATCTACAGCCGAGCATCCAGAGTGTACACCGGTGTAGTCCTATAGACGATATCTACCTCCGGTTCCGTAACTAACGGACGACCGAAGGAATAATGAACTCTTGTATCAAAACTGTAGGGCTGTACTGCAGGCAGGTGTGTTAGCCAATACTCACGGCGACAGGCATATAATTCGTCTGGAGTTTCTAACTAGAATAACGATATCAAAAAATTAATAACCTAACCTAACCTAACTAGATGAACACAATCAAAAGATATTTAAAATACATAACATAACAATACACTAAATTCCACATCACCCAAAGAGGTATAGTGTTTTGGATGCGTTTTTTTTTTTTTTAAGTGGTATCCCCATAAGGCCTAAATCCACTAGACCGGCGTCCATGTCCAACGACGGTTAGCTTTTTTTTGAGTGGTGTCCCCGTAAGGCGAATCCACTATAATCCAACGTCTACGTTTAGTCGACATCAGGGCGTATTAGGCAGTGATCCATCCCTGCTTCAGCCATTTCCCTGGTGGCAATTACTGCCTCTTTTAGGCCTTGGACCGACGAAGCCCCAATCACAACTGTAAATAAATTAAGAAATAACAATTGTTTAAATGTAAGGAAATGTTGTAACGAAAAACACTTGAATTACCTCAACCTTCATGAACATAATAGTCCTGAGGTGGAGCAATACCAGCTTGAAATCTCGCCACTTTTGAAAAAGCGTCTTCAGTATGGACAGCTTATGGGAGGTGGGGCTGACGAAAGCTGCATACACGTCTGTGGGACAGACAGTGCCCCCAATCAACAGCCTTTCCCGTGTCTAACCGGGGGCTTTATCGTACTCCTTAACCAGACGCTTTGTTGTAAACGCCAGGCCCGCTGACGTAAAAGATCCCATCCCGGCATCCCGGCTAACCATTCGCGACACCATACACATCCATGCGTCAGCAGCCTAAAAAAACAATAAAAGATCGATGAAATTTAGCCTAATTAACCCTAAGAAAATTTAGAAATCAATATACAATATAAGTAACTTACATCATTAGTGCTATAATCATATAAATTAACGTCCAAGAATTTAATATGTCTTCCAATATATCTCGAACAAATCTACCGACAGGAACTTCGCCGAAGAAGTTTTATGGGGTAAGGTGATGAAATTGCCCGATTAATTCAGGATTGAACCTTACAAAACCGTCGGCGTCACGCCTGCTTCGGCGTTTCCTACCCCGGAGAATATGTAATGCTGGAAATAGACATGTTACTCTCGACGTGTCAAGAAATCGAGATTCCCCAAACACGTGTCACCGAAGAGAACATTCTAAATTATACCTCGGCCAGTAACTAAACAAACCATTTAACTAATTAGTTTCCATAAAACATTCATAAAAAACATCCTAACCCCTAACCTAACCCAACCTAACCAACAAAAACATAATTTAAAAAATGAAATACTAACACTTCGGTTGAAGGTATAAGTTTTTTCGGACGTCTCGATCAACTTCTTCAACCTACGGAGTTGACTGGTCAACCGGCCGTCCACGTAAAATTGCCCAGTATTTGCGCGATATGGCCATAAGGCCATTGTTCAAACATATCTCGACCATTCGTCAACCGTAGGTAGGTAGTAATGATAACACGTCAGAAGCCGTGTTAGCACTGACTACCGCCTCGAACCAAATGCCGGTTCCACAAACCGCGTTTTTCAAAAAACTGGTTATACTGTTAACAAACTGTCCGCCAACATTGTCCATTGACTTAATTTATCTCATGTCACTGGTGCATGTTCTGAGGCTACCAAATATCATCCACGCCATCACCGACGTCTTATTGAGACCCCGGCGCAGCATATGCACAGCGGATTTGTTTGCCTGTACATATGCGCATTTGGGCAAAAGGTGCTAAATACATAACTTAAATTAGAACCTATAATATTTGTATAAACAATGTATTTCACCTGATGTGTCGGCCTGACTTTGTCGGCTTTGAAATATACACTGTGGTACATTCCCGAGGTGGTATTCACTTAAACACCACTAAATATTTTCTGGACGGCTTTACGGTCAGCCATAACAGCCCTTACTGACGACTTAATGTTAAATACAATGCCAAAATCCCATTGTACAAAAACAACGATGATGTGGTAAGGGTCGATAAATTTTGCAATATAATGAATATTATTGCTTGAAATTGCTAGAGTTAGAGTAAAAAAAATGACAAGTGATGGTGTCATGACAAATCGTGCAATGTGGAACATTTTTGGTGCGTCTGGAAAAATTAAGAATTTTAAAAATTATTTCAATAATCCATATGATAAGAAATGGAAATAATTCCTAATCTACCTATATATACCTAATCTGAAACAGTAAACATAGAATCATACAGTTTTCTTTTGCTCTTAGTAATACTGGGTAATAATAACGGTAACCGGACACTTCCCCGTCAATTATTTCCCCGTCAGACATTTCCCCGTCCCCGTTTCCCCGTCGGACATTTCCCCGTCCGATACAATTCCCCGTCGGACATTTCTTCGTCCGATATAATTCCCCGTCAGACATTTCCCCGTTTTCGTTTCTTTTTCTTAAAATAAAATAAAATTAAAAAAATTAGTATTATTCTTATTACTATTCACATTATTATATTACATCAAACAAAATGAATTATTTATTTATAATGAAGTTAAACGTAATAGTTTTAATAATATTTTTAATACACAAGCAGGTTTTAAAAATAATACATAAAACATTACAAATATATAGGTATT
>JAIPRL010011583.1:0-13306 GCA_025469235.1 Pemphigus obesinymphae
ATAAATTAAAATAGCCAACAATTGAAAACGTAACCGATTAAGAAAATTGTATGACATTAATAAATAACTAAAATACTTTGAAATTACTCAACTATGGTATACGATATAATATTATAATAACAATATTTGTTTCAAAATTTATTGTTAATTAAAAGGTCAAGTTCGAGTATACTGAACACAAAATTTGAAATTGTTTTTTTTTTAAAGCTTAGAATGCAAACTGCATATATATGGGATTTAAATAGAGATGTTCATGTCTATCGCGATAGTGTAAACTTTGTGTAAAGAAATTTAAATATGAAAAAAATGTTTTTATTACAACATTATAAAACGTAAGATTGCATAATATTACGTTAATACACATCACGTTAACACTTAGTCTACGTTCTGATGCCGTTGATAACAGTCGTTTATCATTTTACGTGCCTTTATTTTTAAGTCCGCTCTATATATAGTATATATATATATAATATATAAATATATTGGTTATATAAGCTAATCTGTACGTTTTATCTATTTCGTCGTCTTCGGGCGGTGGCTCTCGCTTCGGCCAAAATTTGTCAACAAACAAAATAAAATCTACTACACAAACTAAAAATACGGGTCCCAGTTCTGAATTTACACTGGTCTCTTACACACGTAAGTCTAAATTCAAATTAAATCCAACCAGTCCAATATCTCCAGGTTTGCAACAAATAATTAATGATCCACTGATCTTAAATACATCGAACACTGCTTTCAATTATAATATTTCCAATAACACGCATGATCCAATTATTATTGATGACGATATTTACGGCAACAATCGTTCTAACGTGCTCGATACAGCGACCATGTTATTTACAGATAATGCTACGTCATTAACAACCGAAAACCCGTCTATCAATACTCATTTATATAATAATAACAACACACTACTTCGATCCTTTTCACCGGAATAAAATGGTCTCATAATTATACTCGCCGAAAGCACCGACCTAAACAAAAATTTAGGTAATCTGCACCCTTTCAAAACAGCAAAATTCTTTTCCACAAACTTCACTGGCATCACAAACATCAAACCAGTTGGTCCAAAAAAAGTCAAAATTTTGATTTTATATTCATAGTTCTTTCAAATCCAAACTTATTCCCATTGATATCATTACCAGTAACAGACTCATTAGCCATAAAATCGATCTTATTGGTATTGAAATATCGAAAGCAGATTTTTCAACTCCACTAAAGGTATGGTCTTGTTATATACCCAGCAGTTCTAATATTCCTACCGATCTCTGGCAGATCCTCTTCAATTTAGTTACACAAAATTCCCTACTTTGTAGCGATTTCAACCCCTTTCATCCCGTCTGGGGTTTCAACTTACCCTCCTGTAGAGATAATCTGATATACGACACAATAAATTCATTGCATTTTAAATGACGGTAGTCCTACTCATGTGAGACTCTTAAACTCAACCCGACTCAACCATTGATTTATCTTTTTCCTCTCCGACCTTACTTGGAAATTATCATGGTGTACTCTAAGCGAGACTCGTGGAAGTGATCATATCCCAATTACTATAAAAACCAACTTTTGTAATCTCTTGCATTCTAATCTCTCAATCTCCAATCTGGACTCTATCCTATACACTTCAATTTTAATAAAACGGATTTGGTTTCTTTCTCTCTCCACATCCAAAATTCAATTTTCTCCTTACCAAATGACCCTAACCCATTAATGTCCTATAGAATATTCACAAATATTATTGATAAGGCAGCTAAATTAACAATAACCATCATATGACCAAATAAAAAATCTTTTCCACTCACTCTACCATGGTGTAACGCTACTTGCACCAATTCCGTGAAAAATAGATCCTCACTTCTTAAAACTTTACATCGCTCAGGTTCTATGTCCGACTTTTTTTCATATAGTAACGCATGTGCCCTCACAACTCGAACTCTAAAAAATGAAAAAGAAATAGTTGGAAACATTTTTGCTCTAACTTAAAACCATCTTATACCAGCCAACACCTCTGGTCCACAGCTAGACGCTTCAAAAACTGCTTTTTTCCCTCCATGCTTCCAGACAAAGATGATTGGTTCGAGAATTTTTGCTCTAAAATTGCGCCATGTTATGTCCCAAACAAATCTGAATTTTTACCTTGTTATACTCGTTCTGATTGTTTCCCTCATGTCCTTACCAGTAATTTCAGTTTGTCAGAATTACATTTTGCCATATCTTCTTGTAATTTTATAGCTTCTGGCCTTCATAATATTTCTCCGCTCATGCTTAAACACATCCCCAAAAATGCACTAGACTCTCTTTTTTTTTATAATGAACAACATATAAATTCTCAACAAATCCTCTCGTCATAGTTTTCTTATACAATTATCCCTATCCTTTAACAAAACTTTAATATTTCCTTTAGACCAAATGCGCTCTCTTCCTCTATGTTTAAAATTTTTTAACATATGCTAAAATCAAGGCACGGCTGGTGGCTTGAAGTTAACTCTATTCTATCGCCTAACATTTTTGCTTTCAGGAAAGGTATGGAAAATGCCTCTCAACATTCATAGGACACATTTATCATTCCTTTAATAACAAACAATATTTTGCTGCTACGTTCGTAGATATCCGTAGCGCCTTTGACTCTGTCAACATCTCCACCCTTATCTCACATCTTCTTTCTTTACATGCTCCTCCAAAATTCTGCAACATACTGTTCTCTCTCTTTAATCACAGAAATCTCGTTTTCTCTTCTCCTTTTGGTTCACATAATACTACTTTCATAGATCTGCCGCAGTGTAGTTGTCTCAGCCCATTATTATTTAATATATATATGAGCATTATCGATAAGAATCTAACGTCACATGGTCACCAATGTCTCATTTATGCTGATGATATGGTCATTTTCACTTTCAATGAATCTCTTAATACTACTGTTGAACGCATTAACTCAGCTCTTAAATACCTAAAAACCATTCTAGATAAGGTATTTTTTAAAGTTTCCCCAGAGAAATGTAATTCTGTCATTTTTACTTGACGTAAATATGCAGATCCTTCTAATGTCTATTACGATAACAAAATCATTTCCTTTATTCCTTATGTCACTTATTTGGGGATTATATTAGATGCAAAACTGCGCTGGAAACTATACAATTATTCACTCTCAGCTACTATATCTCGATGGTCAAACTTTCACAGATCAGTGTCCAATACTTGGTTTGGCTCTCACCCCTCTAGTTTATTAACAATTTACCGCACCCTCATTCGATCCAAACTCGACTACGGTTGTTTTTTGTTCAGCTCTGCTTATTTCTCGAATTGAAAAAAATAAACAAACTCCAAATCACCTGTTTAAAGAATATTATGGGTTTTGTTAAATTCACTCCTTGTCCCGCCATCGAGGTAGAATCTAACTGTGCACCATTTTATATGAGATGCCGATGGTTAGCCGGCAAATTCCTTCTTAAATCTCTAGCTTATTTAAACCGTTTTATTTTTGACATGTTGTATTCATTATCTCTTTCTTGGCGTTATGTTCCTAAATCCATGCCTATACTTTCTATCTCAGCTAACGCTCTTTCTAATTTTCACCAATACATATGTAAATCAATCAAACTACTTCCTTACGAACATTCTTTCAAATCTTTTCTACTCTCATTTCTTGTTCATTTAAGAAATCAATTCTCTCTTTTTCCTTCTCGGGAACTTAAAACAATGTCATATCCTATGGTCAATAAAATCTTTTCTGAGTTTCTTAGTTTGAATTTTGATAATTTCATTGTAGTGTATACTGATGGCTCAGTTTCGCCTCTTTCTGCCAGCTACTCATTTTACATTTCTGAATTACATATCTCTTTTACAAACAATCTTCCTACTTCTTGTTCATCCTTCACTACTGAGTGCTATGCTATCTCGGAAGCATTATTACTAATTTCAAATCTTGCCTCTAATAAATACTTAATTACTTCCGATTCTATGTCATATCTAAAATCTCTAATTTCCAATCCTTTTAATCCCCACCTGTCACCTTTAGTTCTTAGAATCAAATCAATCGTTCTAAAACTCCATTAATCCAATTATATTATCCAATTTCTTTGGGTTCCTAGTCACGTCGGTTATGCGGTTAACGGCTGCACATGTAACGTCGGTCAGCGAGTATAGACACGTGTGTGTGTGGGCGCACGAACGGCGGCCGACACGCAACTCGTCGTGTGTGATATATCTACTCACGTCGTGTAGTTAGCTCAAAGAGAGCGAAGGAGTGGACTGTAACTTCTCTTTAGATCGGGTAAAGGAGTTTATCTCCTAACTTAAATAAATAGGTAGGCGATGAGTGTGAGGTACCCTAATCGTACTAAGAAAGACAGCAATGTTTTGGTACGAAAAAATAGTAGAGAATCAGTATATTACATGTTTTGCAGGTAAATAACTTACGGACTAGGGTTAGTAATAAATGAGGCACAATCACATACGATCGGTTAAAAATCAAATAAATAATGTAAATACAAGGTACAAGAAAAGATAGGTACGTTGCGTAAAATTGACAAAAAAAAAAAACAAAACAAAAAAAAATAAACAAATAAATGCGTGTGTACGACCTGATCTAGCGATATGATAACAGGTGATGGTAACAGCTGGTGGTGTGGTAGTTGTCCCGGAACGACGATGAAAAGAATAGGTACGTGATCTAGGCAGGCAGCAATTGTATGTTGACGACACTGCGTACGTGTGTCCGGTGGTCGTATAGGTACGGGGGGGTGAGACCCAAAATTCAATGACGTGAAACAGAAAAAAGGGTAATTATGGTTAACGCGTGGGCGTTCGTTGCCGCGGCGTAGAACGCGGCACAAACGACAACAAGGAAACACTACACCACGGCTGGCGTGTTCGAACTGCGTAGAACGGACGGTCGAAAATTACAAACGGGCACGTGATTGAGCACGGCTCGAATCGTACGGGCGACGATGAGACGGATGACGATAAAATAAAATAAGTCGCGGATTAACACAGGCGGTCAAAAGAAAAGAAACCGAACATTAAGCACAGGCGGCTTGGGTGCACGGATACCAAAAAAAAAAACAACGACGTAGGTAACGGCGACGGTGCATCGGTTCGCGATTAGACAATAGTTCCGGCGGAACAATGGCAAACGACAAAAAGCATGGCGGCGGATACCGGCGGCCAGCGGCCCAGCCGCGACCAACCATCCCCTCTCCGGGGGTACAAAGTCGAGCAAGCTTCGTCGGTGGCGTTATTCGGGATGGCAAATCGTTGAGGTACGGGACGCATCGGTCACGTCGCGGCAAATTCAAAATAATTACGATTTTGTATCCAACATCGGTATACATGGAAAGGAGGTCGCCGACAATCTGGCGAAATCCGCATCCAATCTAATCTGTCCCGCTCTCACTCAACTCCCTCGTCCTGATTTCATCCCAACTTTATGGTGTCATATATCCAATCTCTAGTCCACATATTAGTTTAATCTTCCAGCAGAGTTTGCCACCAGATACAAAATCATTACACCAAACACTCTAAATCAAACATGCTTCAACAACCTCAATTTACCTAAGTCAGCTATTGTCCGTTTCAATCGTCTACGTACAGGTCACACTTTATTACCGGCTCACGCTTACAAATTAGGGCTAAACGATTCCCCACTCTGTTCTCTACATCCCAACGAAAGTGTTTGCGATCTCCCTAACCTCCTCTTCGATTGCCCTTCTCTGCACGCGAAACGCGTTATTTCGTTTATATCCCTAAAATCCATTAATATTCCCCTCAATCTTTCCTTCATTCTCAACTCAAATTCTGAATACGTCGTCAACAAAATTATCAACTTTATCTTGGAGTCTGGTTTTACCATATGATTCTTATAATAATACATGTTTTTAGTTTTTGTTTCTCATTCTATTTTTTATTGTTAAATTAGTTTCTTTTCTATATAACTTTGTTAAGCTGTAATAGTATTACTAAAAAGCTAAATAAAAAAAAAAAAAAAAAAAAAAAAAACGTTAACACTGTGCGTGAAAAATTATTGGTAGTTATGTGCAATTAGGGATTACAATCTCGGGATCCTGATCATTTTTCGGTCCCGTTTATCTCGGGACCGGTAAATCACTAATACCGGGATTTTCGGGATCGTTAAAAATTATTTAATATCGTAATTTATTATATTATCGTATTTATCGATATTTATTATCGTAAAATAATTTATTAATTAATAAAATACTGTATTCCATACTCAATATTTGTTTAGTATTTATTGAAGTATAGCCTTTTCTCAGGAATAGCATGTAGGCAATTAACTATGAATGATATACTGATATACTGGTATTTATTTAGCAGTTTGTAATGTACTTTATAATAAAAAAAATGTCCCAGATGAATCAACTGCAAATGATATAAATAAAGATGATGATAATGAAGATGACGATGAAGAATTGGAGTTTCCGGATTCAGGTTTAAATATTCTTCCGCAAAATGATATTATTCGAGACATGCCAGATTTAACCAATGAATATAATATTAATATGGTAATAAAAAAAATACGCAAAGTTGTAATGTATTTTAAAAGATCTCCGACAAAAAATGACACTATCCTTCAAAAATATGTTAAAACAGAGCATGGAAAAGAAATAAAACTATTCCTGGATTGTAAAACGAGATGGAATAGTCTTCTTGATATGTTAGAACGTTTTATTCTTTTAAAACCCAGTATTCAAAAATCTTTCATAGATCTCAACCACTCAGTCCACTTAGAAGATTCTGATTATAACTTAATTACTGAGATAACTGATGTACTTACCCCCGTTAAATTGACAGTGGAAGCAATCGGTCATCGTGAGGCCAATTTGTGCACTACTGATGCTGTTTTCAAATTTCTTTTCAAGGAATTGTCAGAAAAAAATTCAATACTTGCTAATAAATTAAAGACATGCTTGAGTGATCGTATAAAAAACGACGACGTCCAGAGTTATCTGGAGTATTAAGTTATTTACAGAATTCTCACGATGACTATGATCAAATCACATATTTGAAAGATTTACTTTCACTCTCCAAAAATTATTTTATTAGAAAACAAATAATAAAATTAATTGAAAAGATACATAATCCTAATGAAAAAGAAGAACACCAACGTTTTGAACAAATAGAAAGTGAATCAATTACACTCAATCAATGGACACTACAAGAAAAGTTGGAGCTTGAAATAGGCAAAAGTAAAAGAACCATTGTAGAATCAACACAAAAAGAAACTGATTTGACTAAAATTATTAAAAAAGAAATGAATCTATTTGAAAATGGAAGACCTCGCGGGCATCATTTAGAGCTAGCATTTAAGTATTTAATGTTTACTCCTCCTACTAGTATCGAGTCAGAGCGTGCATTTTCAGCAGCAGCCTATATTGGAAAACTGAGAAGCAGACTGGGAGATGGAACATTAGACGCACTACTATTCTTGCGTTCATATTTTCAAAATAAGTAGAACATTTAATTGTAATTTATAATAAGATTTTTTACTATAATAATATAAATAATTAAATTAAAAAAAATTGTGCATAATTCTTTTAAATATTTTCTTACAAAATTTCGGGATAATCCCGGAATCCCGGAATTGTAAAATATTGCCGGGATTGTAAACCCTATATATGTGTAATACAATACACATGAGTTTATGCTGAAGTTAGTAATGCTATGCCAAACAGTTGACTGCAACACGAAGAGTTCAGGTACAGTATTCACAGTATTAGCCGAACTGAATAAAAAATGGACGCCAAAAACACTGAAGTCCTCAATGTAGAAAATGAAATACAGGAAAATACTAAGAAAATGTACTAATCAAATTTTTGATCGATGTATATAATTATAACTTTCTTAGTTGATGATTAAATTAAAATAGTAGAGAGAACATAATTTATAATGTATACTGATAAGAACTATATACACATTATGATATATTTTTAGATATTGGGATTGATATTATAAACTTAAAAAATAAAAATTATATAAAGAAAAAAACATAATTCAAGATACTTAATATATTTTATGAAATTTTAATTTAGTTTAAATTATTTATATAATATAAATGTATATACAAATAACAGTATAATTTAATTTTTAATTCATTAATTTATATCCTTCTGTTTTTACAGATTTATGTTTAGGTAAAAAGATTTTAACTTTATAATATTTATGAATTTATAGATAATATTGTTCATAAATTAAATATTAACAAATACACTCATAATATAATTATTATTAACAGAGGAATTAAAAAAAGATGGCTTTAATACTAATTTAGAAATTGGTAAGGAATTTTTTTTTTATATACTTTAAACGTGTTATGTACCTATCTATTAATAATTTTATACGTTTAAATATATTTATATTATACATTTCGATAATAGCAATAGGATTGGGTAAAGTATAAAAGTTCATCTAAAGCATCAATAAGTGCAGTAAGTAAAGCTAAATTAGGGAAATATGCAAATATATACGAGTGGTTAGGAACAAATGAAGTGTACTTGCTGGCTAAGGGAAGAGATGAAAAATCCAGGAAATTTATAAACGATTGGTGTATAAAATATAAGGACAGTAGGTTGTTAACCAAGGTTAAATGAGTGATAAATAGATAGAAAGAATATTTTGAAGGATTATAAACTGAAGAATTTCTGAGAGAGGCGATTCTCCGAGTAACTTGGAAAAAGAGTTATGTTGTACTAATATTTAAGAGTGAAGGAGCTTGATACGGTGTAGTGGGTGAGATGAGGACACTTCGGCACAAAATCGTCACAAATTACAACACCGTGTTTAAATTATACAGTAATAATTTATTTTGATGTGAATAAATATAAATTATAATAATAATAATAATAATGAATATAAATAATATATTATAAACGCCCAATGGCATATACAAATATATGGGTATGAAATATTAAATGATGATGGATGGATGATGGTGTGGGTGTTATGGACACACAATATATTTTAACACGTAGGTTATAGTAAAATAAAAAAAATGAAACTAAGGAATATAATAACGTAGGGTACGTGTACGATGGCTACGAACGGACTGGCTTCAAATCATATCGTAGACGATATAATCGGGTCGTCTTTCGTCGGTATCATTGTTTATATTTATATGGATGCATAAGTAATCACGGGCGATTGTCTTCGTAAAGACTTAATTACGCAATCATAATTAATATACTTTATAAATATAAGCTGTACTGTTTGTTTACTGGACACCGGTGGTGACCTTCCATCGCGCGCGTAAAATATTCGCGGCGGAAGGACGTTGGTGTTTTCGTCAACGTTAGTCGCGTGACGGGGTGGACGGTCGATTATGATCGGTTGTAATTGCCTATATATACGTTCATTTAACGTGTAGGTAATAACGGACCACGTCAACCCTCCCCCACCAAACTGTCCAACCGGGATGTGATCATGTGGAGAGAATACGATGAAGAATAGGTGCCTTTCCTATTCGAAACCTGATGTTCATCCCTTTCGGTGTTTCCGTAGGATTATACCCATTGGGTTTCGGGAAAAAGTTTCATTCTAAGGAGAAAACTAAGATGTTAGCTTTTGGTCATAGTCCAGGAAGTTGGAGATTTCATTTTCCAACGTGTCTTCCTCCTTCCTCTGTTCCGCTCCTTGGTCCTCTACCTCCATAGGCACCTACTCGACGGCTGGGAGGATTGTCCTTGGTGCAGGAACTGGTCGGTGCACGGGATTTCAGGATTTCTCTGTGGGTGCAGGCGTATAGTCCGGGCCTACGGGGTTCTCCAGACGAAACTGCTGGGACGTGTTAACCCGGGACTCTCTGAAGTGACGGCGCATATCTAATTGTTTCTTTCGTCGATGTTCTGCCAGGCGGGCCATCGATCTTGTTTTCGCCGAGGATGTTGTGGCACCGATCACCTCTGTGCCACTCCTCATTTCTATCGTCGCTGTGGGGGTTTGTTGGCCTACTGTTGACTTCGGTGTCTGGGTTACCGAAGGTGTAGGTTCCCTAGGTCCCGAACCAGGTGCTGGTATACTGCGTGGCTGACACCACGGAGGCCGTTGTATTCCCGTTGGCCTGGTGGGTCGTGGTGCTGACCCAGTGTTATTGGGCCAACGGGGTGCAGGTGGTGTGGGCATCGCTGCGATGCAAGCCTGCCATCCCCGGATGTAGGTCTCCCACAGCGACAAGTACCGTTGCAGTTTGGTCACGGACCCCTCTTGGACCTGAGCTGGTGTCAGTGTGGTACCCGGCAACCAACCTCCCAGACTCTGCAGAATTCGCTGGTCCTCCTGCTGGTTCATAACTAGTGCCTGGTGGCGCTCCCGGTAGGTTATGGTGTTGGATCCGGATCTGGTGAAGGCTGAACTCTGGACGGAGCGGCTGGGTCCCTGGCTTGATGATGCTGTTGTCTGAGCCATACTGGATTCGCTGTTTACCGTGGTTCGATTATCTCTGCGGGGAGCCAATTTGATACGGTGTAGTAGGTAAGATGAGGACACTTCGGCACAAAATCGTCACAAATTACAACACCGTGTTTAAATTATACGGTAATAATTTATTTTATTGTAAATAAATATAAATCATAATAATAATAATAGATAATTATAAATAATATATTATAAACGTCCAATGGCATATACAAATATATGGGTATGAAATATTAAATGATGATAGATGGATGATGGTGTGGGTGTTATGGATACACAATATATATATATATATATATATATTAGCACGAAGAATATAATAACGTAGGGTACGTGTACGATGTCTACGAACGGATTAACTTCAAATCATATCGTAGTCGATATAATAGGGTCGTCTTTCGTCGGTATCATTGTTTATATTTATATGGATGATAAGTAATCACGGGCGATTTTCCAGACTTAATTACGCAATCATAATTAATATACTTTATAAATATTAAATGTACTGTTTGTTTACTGGACAACGGTGGTGACCTTCAATCGCGCGCGTAAAATATTCGCGGCGGGAAGGCATTGGTGTTTTCGTCAACGCTGGGCGCGTAACGGGGTGGACGGTTGATTATGATCGGTCGTAATTACCTATATATATGTCCATTTAACGTATAGGTAATCAGGGACCGTATCAAGCTGTACAGGAATATGGTAATTATAGAGAGATAATATTTATAAGCCACAGTATGAAAATTAGCCAAATGATATTAGTTAAAAGAGTAAGAAGTGAGAATATAATTGTTATTAGAAATCAGTTTGGGCTTATCCTTGAGAGGGCAACAATGTCGTCAATATCATATGTAAGAAAAATTGTAGAGTAGTACAAAGAATGGAAATGGAAATTGTCAGTGATATTTATTGATCTAGATAATTATTATGATAACGTTCCTAGGCAGACCGTAAAGTGGGCTTTACTGAAAAATAGATAATCATTGAAGATATGTATAAAGTGTCGAGTACAAGAGTGAACACTCTGTATGAAGAAACTAAGGATTTTATGGTCAGAGTGATCATGTCGGGTTATGGTTTTAGATCATTACTTATTTATTTGCTAATAGATGAAACAACGAAGGCTATACAGAAAGCCTTACTATGGTGCATAATATTTCCAGATGATATAGAGCTGATAGAAGAAAGCACTGAGGAAATAAATGTTAGTCTTTAATAATAGAGGGAAGTTCTTGAATTTAAATTACTAAGTAAGTAGAGTTAAAACTTAATATATTATAATTATAGAGTTTGATATTGATGAAAAAAAAAAGGAAATGGGAAAAGACTAAAAATTGAATTGAGTGGAGATATAGTAGGAGATATTAAGTAGAGTGACTAGAGAAATATTCAAGGAATGAGTATATACAAGGTAGTATAGGAGTAGTTTCGAAAGTTGACAAAATGAGTGAGAACAGATTAGTATACCTCAGGTATGTATAAAGGGGGATTAAAATGTGGTAGGGAGATCATTAAAGTAAATGTAAGACCGAAAAAGGGGTGAAAGGATATAATGACGAGTAATATAAAGGTTAAGTGTAGGAAAACGTGAAATAGTTTTATACAGTCACAATACATGCAGTATGGAGAACCTTATGAATGCAAGGTATTTACGAAATAACATATAAATAGTTGTTATAATAACTGATATATTTCTTTTTTTAATTGCCAAACTTAAGGTTAACTGTTATTAAATAAAAATATATAAATTAACTATAATTATATCGATTATAAACATAATATAGTTATAATCGTATAACCAATGTTGAAGTATTTATAGAATGCGATAATTTATCTGTGTATTACAGTCTAAAATAATAATAAGTCACTATCCTATCAATGACTGAAAGAATTATATATTGAATATATAAATAAATTATCTAGATTTTGACATTTATATATTATTTGATAATAACCAATTAATTAATTAAAATATTTTTTAATGTTTAAGAAAATACTGAAACTGGGCAAAATTTAGCACGTGTAGCAAGAGGTAAAGGTAATGTATTTATAAGACATTTCTTCTAACTATTTCATTATATATAATATAAAATATACACAATTTATCCAATTTCATAACTTAAAAAAAATCGAAATAAGTCGGTCCGATTTGGTAGTGTTCACTGACAATGGACGTGTGATACAGTTGACACAAATATAGAATTCGGTAGGCAAAATAAACAATAAAGACAACCATGAGGTAGTTATGAGTTAGAATTGCCCGAGGGCGAACATTGATAAGTACGGATAGGTGAAACTCGAGGAGTAGTATATAGTCACCCATAAAAACTCCAAAAAAAATATATTTAGGTATAGTGTATTAATCACACGAGGGGTATAAAGAAAAAATACAAACAAGTCAAGATATTATAGGTGTGAATCGTGTTGTGACACGAGAAACGGAGAACAAACATAATAAATACATTTTTTAAAATATGTCGCGAGACGTGGCTCGTACAGAAATTGAACAGAGCACACAATAGAAATGGTAAGAGACGAGAGAGAGCTCGCAAACCGGTTGGCCGTTCACACAACCCGCGTTGGTTGGGACGGTCACGCTGCGATGACGCGTTCCGCAATCTACTGATTTTAACAGGTAATGACCTAACGCGCTCCGCGTTAAAATTATTACCAATATTTTTAATATTAACGAAATTAGTAGAAGATATCAAGATTATGACATACAATATTATAGAAAAAAAAATACTCACGTAAATAATTAAATCGAATTTGAATGAATTCAAAAAATTGAATTGAAAATTAATTTAATTGGAATGAAGATATTGTCATGTAAAAATATTATGAAGCATAGCCTAGAAGTAGAAGACACGGAGTTTGAATG
>JAIPRL010011584.1:0-13305 GCA_025469235.1 Pemphigus obesinymphae
GGGTACGGGGCTATTTTTAGATTAATTTTAAAATGTACATAAATATTTCTAAATTGTTAGATTTTTATTTTTCATAATATTTCTTAAAAATTGCCTATACAGAACCCCTTAAAAATCACAGGTGTTGTGGCCTCTTAACTTCAAGACTTTTATTAATATATGAAAAATAGAATTAAAAAATATTAATTCATTTTTCTTAAATAAATTGGAGAAAATGTCTTGATTTCATGTACACAAGATAACCTATATCCTACCTTACCTAACCCCTTAAGGCAGTTGAAAGTTATGTATTATTAATTATTAATTAAGATTAATTTTATTGATTAAAAGCTTGAGAAAATAAAAACTACTTACAATTTTTTGATTTTAAATCTGAAAATATATTAAGGTTCTCTAGGTTCTTAACTGAAAATGTTGGAATAGAATTTGTATATTTTTGCTGAAAATTGTAAAAAGGGATTTAATTTTTAGAAATTTACTAATTTACAAACCTTTTCCATATGAAATTAAAACATAATAGTAAAAAAATAATTTTCAACATTCTCTAGTAAAGAACCTACAGAATATTGATATATTTTAAGAATTAAAATCGGAACATTGTAAGTATAGAGAATTAGTGTAGCAGAGATGAGAATGTTAAGGTGGATGAGTGAAGTAACTACAAAGGACAAAATAAGGAATGAGTATATAAGAAGTAGTATAGGAGTAGCTTCAATAGTTGACAAAATGAGGGAGAATAGATTAAGATGGCATATATAAAGGAGGGAACAGACTAAGGCAGTAAGATTAGTAAAGGAAACGTAAGTTGATGGAAAGAGGTGGGGGGGATATGATGGCAAGTGGAAGGTGGGGGTAGGGGTAACTGGGTAAGTGAAGATGTGGGAGATAGAGTTAACTGGAAGTGTAGGACAGGGAAGTTGTCTCCAAAAAATTAGGAGAGAAAGCTAAAAAGCAGTCAATAAGGTTTGAAAAGTTATCACATCACATATAGTAAATATTTGTTGTAAATTTCAATATTTCGAGTTTTTTACATTTAATAGTATCAACTAGAATTAATTTTCTATCAGAAAGCTCTTTACAATTAACTCAAAACTCTTGCTAATCAACTCCTGCCCAAAAAATTGTATATATATAAAAAAAAATCACATCATTATAAAACGAATACATTCCTTACTATGATCAGAATCTAAAATAAAAGAATAAAATATACATAATTATTATTTTTTTAAATATTTACTGCATTTGGTTCATTAAACAGTCTAGTTCAGCCATTTTGTCAGAAAATTGTAAATAAAATAAACTTGGATCATATGCCTCAACCAATTTTGCATTAAACATATTTGTTTTAGAATAAGTCAATAATTGCTGCTCTACGTTTAGTGATATATTCAATTTATTAATTGAAAGCGGGTTATCCACAATATTTGTCTGAAAATATTATAATCATTAAATTTCAGTTTATATTACACTCTTGGTTTACACTTTTATAATTATAATAGGGTAAGAATAAAATATATGCACATAAAACTATCAAAATATTCTTTTAAAATTATTATTATTCTATTTTTAGAGATATATTTTTTAATTTGTTTGTATTTATATTATACCATAATAGTTTCATAAATATTTTCGTTCATACATGTTACTACTGTAGTTAATATTATTATATAAATATACAGACAGATAATTTTTTTATAATACTTAATAGATAAATTTACATTAATAATAAAAATGAAAACGCATAACAAAACTGAAGAGATCAGCAGAATGAAAATTTCCTATATTGCCCATTAGATAGACAAAGACAGAAAATATAGATGTATATGAATGTATATAAATGCCCTAGTTTTAAATAATTAAATTTATATAATATATGCTTTAATAATTATAACTATTTTAAGAACCAAAATATAGAAAAATCAATTCTGTAAACTTCAAGAGAATGCCACACTAGTAAACATTCATTTTATTACAAATTAATTACATTTTTATTACACATGTAAACACAGAAAAATACAAATGTGGTTTACAGATGTCACACCTGCATTTGTCCAATAGCAAATACAATAAAATTTCATTATGTAAAACTTAAATGGTGGTGTTTATGTTATATTTAGAGATTAGATACATACCACCAAATCTAAACAAAAAAATATTTAAACTAAGAAATTACAAAAAGGTGACAAGATACCGTTGAAAATATTCCTCTCTCTTTAAATGTGATAATAGATGTATTAAGCTTGAAAATAATAGCAGAATATGCAGGAAATGCACATTGTTAGAAAACTGAATTATTTTAGCCTACAATAACATTTATAAAAATTAAAGATCAGAATATGATTAAAATTTTTACATGAGTGATTTTCAATAAAGTTATTATTAGTCGAGTTATAAGACTTTTAAATATAGAAAATTCTGGTAAATTCAGTCTTATAATAACTGACTTTATAATAGTATTATTGAAAATAGCCCATGTAAAAATTTAGATTATTTTACGATGTTTAAATTTGTATAAAATCACTTCGTTTTTCAGAAATATGCATATCCCAAAACAATAAAAATATGTTACTGGTTTATAGGACTATTTTTTAATTACTTCTGAAATGTATTTAATCATTTTTCAATCGTGAGATTTTTACCTTGAAATTAAAATAATATAAAAAATATATATATATATATATAATAATTATAAAATGTGTTGCAGAAAAATAAAAATTCTACAATATTGTTGAAGTTCTTGTTTCTCTTATTAGGGTGAAAATTTAGGTTCTTTTAGCAAGGTATTAGCCAGAAAAATTCTTCCCTGCTCACATAGGAAAGTAGTATTTCACAAAAAAATTTGTTTATCTTATATACGTATATAGGTGTGATATGTGTGTACTATAGTGTGAGCGGTAGATTCTCACTCCAAAAAAATAAATATTGATTTAGGCCCCACAAAAAAATATGATAAATATCTATTATATACATATAGAATTTACATATTATGTTTTGCCCCTTCATGATACACCTATGAACGTATTATACTTGATAGACAAAGATTATCCTTTTATCGGTTTGTTATTTTTTAATCAATGGTTTATCATAGTTAAATGTGCCATACCCTGTATATATTAATTTTTTAATTTTAATATTAAATGTTAAATAATACTTGTGTTAAATTATTATTATTGCTTTTGTCCAAATTAGAGCATCCTTCAAATATTGAGTATAACACATTATCTTTTATTTTTATAATTCTATGAAAATTCTCAAAAAATTCTATGTTTGAAGTATAACCATAATCAACTGGATCAATAATAATGTGGTGCAATTGCTAAAAAATATACAATAAATATATTAGTTAAGTAATGTTATTAAATTAAAATTATATTAACTTACATAATAAATGAATTTAAAATTCCTAATGTTCACACTATGATACACCTTGAATATTTGTCCAATATTTGTCAGCACCTCTTTAGGAACATATTTCTTCAATACAACTTAATAGTTTTCAAAACAAAAATTAGTTAAATTATTAATTACTTGGGTGTGGAGATAGCCTAAGGGATGAGGTGCCTAGGACATCAATAGTTCCATCAGTTATATGTGCAGGTCTACCCAATAGCCGTGATGTCAATGGTGTAGAAAAAACACCAGTGTTTTAGGTTAGATTCACGCTTGAGTACACAGAATAGGTTCAAAGAAAGAGTAGGTATGTGGAATATAGGAACAACATTGAAAGGCAGGAGCAGGAAGTTGGCAGAAGTTTTGAAAAGGAGGAATGTGAATATTTGTTATGTACAAGAAATAAAATTGAAAGGGAAGAAAGCAAGGGGAATTGGTACAAAATCATATACTCTGGAAGGACTAGTACAAGGAATGGTGTAATAATGATATTAGATGAAATGAAAAGAAAATTGGTAGAGATGATTAAAAATAGTAATATGGTAATTGTGGTGAGAGTAATATTAGAGGATTAAGTATTGAATATAGTAAGTGCATATCTTCCACAAGTGATATGTAAAGAAAGCCAGAAAGAAGAGTTTTAGAAAGAGATGGATAAGGTAAATATAAATAAAAATAAATAATAATGGAAAATGCAAGTACAAGGAATTGAGGATATTGTAATTGGTGGAGATATGAATATGAATAGACATCAGACATGTAGGCAGGGATAGAATAAATTATGATAGAATGCATGAATCACAGCACGACTAACGGTATAATACAATTAATGTGACTAATGATATGATGGATTAGGTAAAAAAAAAATTAGAAAATTACTAAGACACTATTTGCACATATCAATGGTTAATAATATACATTTGTCAATATAATTTATAATCTAACATTGATAACTTTCTCAAAACGTGAAATTATTAATATAAGAAACACCATCAAACGCTAAAACTTGGGACAGTTTTCAACTTTATAAACTTATATAATTACATTCATTTTTTATCATAAGTTTATTCTTGGTCTATGAATTATTTACGTTATAATTTTAGTTTTTTTTAAGTTTAGTTCTTGGATATTTATTATTTATTAATTTTTTTTTGTTGTATGTAGAATGCTACAACTTGGGACATACTACTAATTTTGCCTAAAATCCCAAGTTACTTATCTATAATACAAGATGGGACATATACTTTTTAAAAATCAACTTTGAAGAAAAATGAAAAATGAAAAAAAAAAAACTTAAATAACCTTTAAATTATATATTTAATTAATGTATTTTATATTATAATGGAACATATGTTACAAATTAAAAATTAATCTAATAAAATATTATCTATTAGTCTATTATTTTTTTAATACATACCTATATATAATTATAAATAGTTTTAAAATTACAATTACAAATAATATTTAAAATAAAAAACATATATAAATAATAATATTTAATAAAAACGTGTGTCCCAAGTTGTATTAAATGTAAAAAATATAAGCTACCTAGTTTAAATATTGATGAAATCAAATTCAGTTTTTTTACTTGAAACTACACATATTCACCTAAAAATTATAAGTAATAACAATAGGTAATAATTTTATGCTTTCACATAACTTACCAAAGAAGTTTCTGAAGGCTATAAAAAAGGCAAATGTTGAAAAATGTGAAAAAATGTTGTTGTTTTTGTTTTTGGAGATTTTATCATATTAAATCGATAGTTAATATCATAATATAATACATAATCAATGATAATATTGTATAGATAATAATAAAAAAAAAAGTTGATTGTCTTAAATACATTGAAACAACAGTAAATTAACATAATATTAATTTAACTGTCTCATGTTGAGCATTTGACAGTATATTTTATGAAAATTTTAAATTAATATTTAACAAAATAAATAAATAAATATGACTTACCTTTATGACTGTTTATTTCAGGAGTAGAATGAGAAAATATTTTTAAACTATTTACAGAATGTGTATTGCTCAACTGAAAATAATTTATAAAAATTCATTAAGATTAAAAGATACCAAAATATACAGCATTTATGAATAATTCAAATTTTTTTGAGTATTAAAAAAAAAATTGTCTCATCTTCATTATTTATTTTTATACTAGATTATTTTAATAATATTTATTTATTTATTTTTTTTTTTTTAATCGTATAGTTGAATGTATTTTTACTATAGTCAGAACTTTAAAAACAATTTGTTAGAAATCCAATTTAAAAAATAATTATTCAACAAGATTATGTTAATTGAAGATTTCTGTTTAACGCCACTGTACCTTCTGTGTCTCACAGTGGCCTATTTAACTTATACGTGTTAAAGTGAAAATAACTAAACTACTAACTAAAACAATATTTTTAACTTTATTTTTAAATGTGTATTTATACACTTAAAATAATGGTTAAATTAGAATTTTAATAGGAACAGAACTTGAATGTTTTTAAAAAATTAAACATTATTTCAACTTCCGAGAAGAATAATCATTAGCGTAACCCCGGTAATGTGTAAACTAAGTTGTTACAACTTGGAAAATTATATAAATTATGATGAAGGCTGATATCTTCAAATGCCGACCAAAAAATTCGGATACTCAACATTAACTACTTTAAATAGCAGTCGTCATCTAGAAATTACAACCATAAGAGTAATGTAAAACTTCAAAATATGGCTTCAAACACATATTGATAATGAAAGACACTACATAAGTGATATTATTTTTTAAACTCGATAAAAATATAATATAAAACAAATAAAATTTTATATAAAATAAAAATGTTGTGTAACTTGAACAACTTATTCTTATTGAATTTTGAAATTGGGTACTGTATTTTTACAATACTCTGTATAATATATTTATTGCTTACATCATTTGAAGAATGATCAGACTGAAATCCATTTGAAAATCTTGTTTCAATGTTTTCGTTTTCTTTAAACTTTGGTTGACTTTTTTCACATTCCATATTAAATTTTAAACTTTTATTCAAATCATCTTGCTGTGTTCCAATCATTCTTTGATTTGTAGAATAAAATATATCTTTCTCATTTTGGTCCTCATCATTTTTTAAAAATTCATATAAATCTGATACAATTTTTAGATCACTATTTTGAATACCATAACAATTTTTGTAAGAACAATTCAAAGTTTGATTATAATTTCTAGAAAACTCATTTTTGATATTTGATGTATTCTGTAGTGAATTATCAATTACTAAGCTATTTACATCAACTGGCTTAAAAGAATTATTTTGTGTATTTTTGATATTTGATGTATTCTGTAATGAATTATCAATTACTAAGTTATTAACATCAACTGGCTTAAAAGATTCATTTTGTGTATCTAAAAATAAAAATAAATGAATATAGAGAATAATAACATTGTACATAGTCAAAACCTCAATAAATTGAGTGAGATGTGTGATATGCTGGTAATGTTATTATATTAGTATTAGGTTAGAGGGCTTTACTTGGCGTATGTTGCCATATGGCAACATAAATAGATCTATTTTTGAATGCTCATTCTACAATAAGAATTTTAGTTAGCGTAGTGGAAGTGACATTATTCAATAAGCTATTATGTGCAGATAAGATATGAGCAAATTTTATTTAATTTATTTTAACTGGTATAATTATTCTGTAGTTTGGCATTTTCCGTTTATGCTTTATTACATAAAATGGATTTATCTTTCGAGTAAGTACAATTTAATACATACAATTCTTCTTTTTTTTTAATAATTATTATTAAAAATGTATTGTAGACACTATTAGCTATATATATATATAAAAGTAAATATACAATAAAATTGTTTATATATAGGTATATAGAAATTTTTATTGAACCTCCTCTTATCCAGATATTCATGTTAATACAGATGAAGATGAGTGGTTGAGTCTTGTATTTATTTTAATATTTATAAAATTAATTTAAAAACAAATTTAATTTTTAATTTTTAGAGTTTGGTTGACAATCTCAGTTTTCGACAATTATTAGCTAATGCTGAAATACATCTCCCAAATAATGATCAGTTAGGCATTAACTACAATGACATAGACTATCAAAATATTTCTCGAGTTCCAAATGTATATGACACGTCTTCAACTGTAAAACCAATTCAATTATCTGATAAATATGAAAAATAGATGGGCACTCGTATAAAATTAAAGTGTAAACCATGGATAAAAGGGTCTGACTTTGATATTGAAAATGCTACCACTTTTCCTGATCCAGATTTTTCGAAATACAAAAATATGTCTATAATTAATCTACATTTTTGAAAAGTTTATTAACAATGAAATAATAGATTATTTGGTAGTCGAAACCAGAAATTATGCTATATATCATGGATTAATACACACACACATACACATAAACGCCATTTTCATATTACTCAAAAAATATCTATACAATAATTCCTTAAAACTCTGTCACAGAGAGCCACCATAATACTAATATAAAAATATAAATATAAAATACCTACATTTACTATGATTGGTAAGAGGTATGTTCTCAATAGTTTCCAATTGATGAGTATTTTTTAGAGTAATTCCTTTTTCAGTTACATTAAGAAACTCTTTAAATGATACATCTTTTGATTTTAAAGTCAAATAGTCTGGATGATTTCTTACCAGTTCTTTTAACTTTTCTACAGTAATAAGCTAAAAATAATTAAATATTTTATATTAGGTAATTTTAAAATTATATAAATTTTAATTAAAAAAAACAGAACTAAAAGGCATATAATAAATTATAATGTATTAAAATATCAGTGGTGTTGAACTTATACAAATATAATGAATCAAGATATTATTATTTAAGACCTATTCTCATACACTCGTATATGAGAACAATATCACATGTCCCACTAGGACTATCCACCATTATTATATGAAATTATTGCTTTAGTTCATGTATAGATTCAGAGCCACTGTAAAATGTTATGAAATCAAAACCCTTAGAAAGACGTTATACATCTGATTTTTAAAGGGTTTATAGGGTTGTATAGGCAATTTTTATGAAATTTTAAGAAAAATGAAAATCCAACAATTTAAAAATAGTCATATGTCAGAATCATTTTTATTGATATATTACCATAATATTTGTTAAAAATGAAGTTCACACTCTATAACTACAACTTTTCTCTGTATAATCGCATAGTAAAAATATATAAAAAATTTGAAAGATGAGAATATTTATTGTGCTCTAGCGTGGAGTTTTTTTGAAAGCCTAAATTCCATGATTGAAAATCATGAAATTTCAAGTTTAAAATTAAAAAAATATATATTAATCAAAAAAACTATGCCATAGTAAATATTCTCATCTTTCATATTTTGTATAAATTTTGACTCTACAATTACTAAGAGAGAAGTTGTAGTTATAGAGCATGAACATATTTTAATACCACTAAAATGGCTAAAATGGATGTATAACATTCTCTTAAATAAAATTATCACACAAATACAATATAAAATGTATAATAAACAATGATTATTTAATATTAAAGTTACCATTTGATTTTCAGATATGTATTTTTCAAGATAAGCCCGCATTTCATTTGTTACAAAACCAGTGTTATAAATATCATCTTGGTTAATGTCATCGCCATTCAAATCAGAACTGCTTTTACTATTCGATGAAGATAGGTCTGTATTATAATCATTTGTATTTGTATTAGGTCTAAATCTATAATTGTAATTTCTCATATTTTTAAATTTATTATCATCACTATTATTTCTAAAATTTCCATTTAGATTTGGTCCATATTTATAAGAATTATTTTGAGAAAATGTCCTATTATAATTTGTATGATTCCTAGATTTGCCTTTTGTGCTTGAATTTCGGTTCTTTTTTTTGGAATTTGATTTTTGTTTAACAACAAGATTTCTTAAGTGGATGGTCTTATCACCAACAATTAAGGATACTATAGAAAACAAATTTGGATTTGGAGGTAACTAAATTTTTTTTTAAAAAATACATGTTAAAATTAAAAATTATCAAATAATACATTTAAAATAAAATTAGTTTATACTTACAGTTAAGATATCTTGCATATTTTGAAGTAATTCAATAGCTGAATTAAAACCTAAGCGTTTATAAGGTATGTGTTCTCCTTCTTGCTCATAGTAGTCTTTTTGAAGCTGTTCAATACTTAAGTTTTTTTGTGAAATTGTTAATAGACTTCGAACATTAATTTTAACTTCTTGAAAATGATCCGCCATGGTTGATTGAAGTCTATGTTATAAAATTACTAGGAAAATAAATGAGTATCATGTGTTAAATTTACAGTCAATTTATTTTAAGCATTTAGCCTACATGGAGTGCTTAAGAATATTTACTGTTCAAAAAAGTGTTAACACAAAAAAAAATATTATTATGAACCAATAATACAAAATGTTTACATTTTTAAACTTTTTCATAAAAAATTTAGTCTTGGCAAAAGTAAAATAAATAAAATACCTAGATATCATCATAAAAATTAATTCAATTTTTTTTAAGCTTTTATTTTAAAATAAAATGAATTATCTATATACACACGATTCTAAGGAGTATTATTTAGGCAATTTATTATATTTTCTTAGTACGATTATATTTTTGTGTGAGGCATGGGTGATCATTAATATTACATTAGTAACCCGTATCAAAAATATATGAAAGTCATTACACGCACCTGCATGCACATATCAGCTATCTATTTTATAACCATGGAAAAAATGTAATTTTTCACTCAAATAGACAATTTGAATTCCATCATAACGTACCAATGAGTACATGAATTTTAATTTTGAACAAATATTCTAATTTTCCATAACATTTACGAAGGAATTATCGAAGTACTTTTTAAAAAAATTTTTTTATTTAATTAGATAATTATATTGTTGAAAATTTTGAAAACTTTAAATGGTTTTAATTATTGTGTAAAATATGAAAATTCAAAATGTGGCTCAATCATTCCCTCGAGTAAGTAATGAAAAATCTATATACGTTTTCAAAATTGTTATTGAAGTACACATCGTAGCGGACTGTTGGAATTAGAATGAGTAGTTTTTGACTAAAAAAAATTATGGTGTGGAGGCCCCTTAAGAGGATGTTGGAGTGGTCATTTTTAGAAAATTTTAAGAAAAATTAAAATCTTACAATTTAAAAAATTTAATAAAAATCACTAAATTGAACTGAAGCATAATAGATAGAAAACAGAGTAAAAATGTCCTTTACACGACTGATAAAATGTACAATAAGTTATAGCATGTAAACCCACTTTTACATATCTTACTAATTATTTACCTATTTAATAATAATTTATTTATATGGAATAACAATAATTAATTTAATTAATTATATTAATATAGATGTGTTGACTGCTATACACCAGTCAGATTCGTCAGTTCACCATGTATCTACTAAATCGAGTTGTTTGTAGTATTATATGATGAATTTGAATAGCCAAGTGCAATCAAAAAGTAGAAATCAACTGACCACCAAATTGTACCGCATATATGCAATACCTACCTACCTGATTTAATTATGCTATTTGTCAGGCAAGCCAGACAATATTATATGTTGACCTGGTAGCCAACATCTTGTAAAGTCCAAAGCCTTCCTAATTAGTACAATATATTTAGAATTTGTTGTTTGTAATTCTGTATTTCGTCAGTGAAACTGTATTGTTGCAATAGGTATGTCAGAGGTTATGTTATCATTAGATATTATTCTGGATTAGAATAAATCGTTCTACCGTGGTATTATGAAATTATTCCAAAGAACGTTCTCAATATTCAATCTACAGTATACTTAATACATGAAATAGAAGAATTTACTATATTTTCTTTATTGAAAATATTTGGACTTGCTAATCTCGCTTTTAGACCAAAATGCGTGTCAAGAAATGCTACCTATTAAGATTGTATAAAATAAGTCAATTTTGAAAAAATACAACTGTTCAAGGTTCGAAATATATTTTAAGTAATGACTATAGACTAGGTAATGGAATACTTACAATATAGGTACTTGACAGTTGACGCTGGACTAGTCACAAATACAAAATATCTGGATTAGAATGTACTTAAAATTGAAAGCCACTACGAATGTCGATCGGACAATCCGTACAACCAATATTATTATTTCCGACCACTCGGTCACAGCCACACCGGTTATTCGAAAAATTGGCCATTAAATCCAATACAACTATCTATCAACTAGCAGTAGGCGGTTAAGATTTTACTTTTGCACAATGACCAAGCATGCCGTGAAGGCAATGTAAAGGAACAAAAAGCATAATTGGTAACAATCGTATGTTCATTTTGGTAACCTCCATAGTATTTCTGTTGACAATTGATGGAAGCAGCCTGCGCACACATATACTTTTATATATCTATATTCTGTATTATAATTATTAATTTATAAGTCTATGGGGGGCGCACGATACTTGCGTCCTAAATTGTTATTCTAAAAATAAAACACCTAAAACTCTTATTTACGGTGCATACTACTTGCGTCCTGAAAAAATATATCAAACGCAGCAAAAAATTTGGGGTTGTACTCTGAAAATGTTGGAATTTTATATTTGTATAAACGAATCATATAATAGAATCAAACCGCCAAATATATTATATAATATATTATTTATATATAGGTTTTAAAATTAATAATTTTATAAATTGTTAGACGAACAAAATAATTTTCAAAATTTAAAAATGTACTTTTACCGTCTATAATAGGTACCTACCTATATACCTATGTATGTTTGAATGTTAATAAGGTATAAAAATGCATGTAGGTGCTTATTATAAATTTGTTAAAATGTAATGAATTATGTATAATATGTACTTACATACTTTTAAGTATCTAATCATATTATTTGTTATACGAATTTATCACGATTTATTTGATTTACATTTAATATGCATACCTGTAATACTGAATACATACCTTTTATATTAATAGGTAACATAATAATATTACAATTTGTTATGAAAAAAATGATTATTATATAATAAGTTAGTTTTTCTATTTTTGCTTTTAAATCCCATTTTCATTTTTATTCATTCCTCACAATTAAATAACGATAATTATCAATTAATCCACCTTTCAAATGTGTCTCAACTTGTTTTGTTATTTTGAAATCACATTATAATATAATATTGTTGTGTTCAGGGCCGTAGCAAGACCCAATAGCGCCCCTGGCAATAAACAGAATTTGCGCCCCCTCCTCAAACACTGTCATTCCTATGAAATATTTGTGGTAGAGTAATAAGAAAAACAAGGGCTTTTCACAAATTTGTTGATTGAACTGTCCAAATAATTTCCAACCCAAAATTTTTTTTCTTAGTGAGACAGTACCCCTCCTCGCCCCCTCTTGCTGACCTTATAATCATCCCTCATGCCCGAGCCATCTTAATCTAATCTCTCATTTTGTCTACTATCGAAGCTACCCCTATACTACCTCTGATACACTCATTCCTTATTTTATCCTCTCTAGTAACTCCACTCATCCACCTTAACATTCTTATCTCAGCTATACTCATTCTCTGTTCTGTCATTTTATCTACTGCCCAACATTCCGTTCCATACATCATTGCAGGTCTCACCACTGTCTTATAAAATTTACCTTTTAACCTAATAGGGATTCTTTTATCACACAGAATACCTGACGCTTCTCCTCACTTCGTCCATCCACACTTAATTCTGTGTTTCATATCCTCTTCGAAACCCACATCTTTCTGTACAACAGACCTTAAATACTTGAACCTCTCCACTTCTCCCACCACATCAACACTTAACTTTATTTCTAGCCTTTCCCTATTCCCTCTGTGTTCCCTTTCACCAAAATCATACTCTATATATTCTGTTTTACTCCTACTAATCC